>BLAZ01000414.1:283740-293740 GCA_014633955.1 Acropora tenuis | reverse complement strand
GTTTGTAACATCTATCTAAGAAAGATTGCATAGCTGTCAGCTCCGCCTCAAAAGCACCATATACCGGCAACCCATAAGTGATGCTAGGAAGCACAATACTTGAAAACAAGTGATCTAACTCCCCCTGAAAATAACCTCCCTTACGTAAGGATCTTAATATAAACAGGCACTTATTCGCCTTAATCAACTTTACATGCACATGACAGTCAAATCGAAAATTATCCTGTAATATTAACCCAAGGACAGAAAGTTGACAATTTTGTGGAATGCCGAAAACTGGCGTAAACACATTCGTACAGCTTTTCTTTCTGATAACTAGCTCCTTGCATTTTTTGCCATTACTAGACAGTTCTTCTCTGACCATTCCATAAACGTTCCTACTACCTGAGTTATCCTGTTCTTTCCACACGGGCGAAACAATACTAGTATCATCAGCATATTAAGGAGAATGTCCTTACCATTCAAATTTATCTCTAGATCATTAAGGAAAATGGGGGCCGCTCACGCTTCTTTGCGTGGTACCCTTATTAACACCTTTCCATTGCCCGACAAATCCATCATATAACAGTCTGCTTCCTACCCTTTAAAAGACTCAGATACTAATTGGTAATGTAAGGACTCAAACTTAACTGCTTAAGTTTGACAGATAACAAGTCGTGTTTTACAGAGTCTCCGTCAGATTCATATTCGCAACCAGTTTCGCGGACGGAAGAACTTCAATCTCAGTGTAATCGAAACGAGTTAGTCAATGTTGGCCGTGCGCAATTGTTATACCAGCACATGTTGTCGGGTGAATTAATTATGTTTCTCATTATAATAGTGAAATGTCAAAATTTCACCCAATGCTGGAGATATTAGCTGCTAAGATTAGGATAGTTTACATGGTTAATAAACCCCAGATGGAGAAAAATCTTTGCGTGGATCTTGATTTGCCCCGAAAAATATGTCTTTAAAGACGACCGGTGAATGCCAATTAAGAAAACATCCGTTAGCGAAACAATCGAACTTATCTGGATTTCTTGTTTCGTCTTTTTGGAAGTCAGGAAATAAGAAATCTATTTGATCACAAAGTTCATTCTAATATCCTTATGGAAATGTTTAGTCGTTCATGTCATCGGTTTAGTTGCTATGTGTAACTATTTTGACATCTAGCCTAGTATAATCCTTTACAAATTGACTGAATAGAGCGAGCAAAATCTCATCTAAATAGCTGCGTAAAAGCTATGTGGACAGTGAGACTTCCCCAGAATCACTTTTCGTACTGCCATCGCCGTTATGAAAGGTGATCAACTTATTTGTTTTTTCTGATCGCAAATAAAAACAGCCAGAGAATTTAAATCTGTTCACCGAAAAAGAACAAATTTTAGACTTTATATAGACGATATCTAAATGAGCGAAATGACATTTGGGAACTTGAAATACGAGGACAAATTAATATCTTTGCCACAGGTGTTATAAACCTCGAATCGATTGCAAATTCAAAAGTACTTACGATACAATTTATTCTCAATTACTACGCCTCTTCAGTAACATGCAAACTTGAAGCCGTTAAATCACTACCAGGTTTTCCTTGAAAAGAGTTATCAAGAATTATTGATGCTTCATTGAATGGCCTTTTCGGACATCACCAGTTATAATAATTGTAAAACTATAATATCTTTGGATTGAGAGGAGAGATTTCAAACAACGAAAACATCATTCGTTGCGTAGAGAGCACTTGCAATCACATCGTTATATGGGACTTAATTTTGAAATACTGCATACTTCTTGGTCACGAAGAATAATTAAATTAATGATAGTAACAAGAACAAGTGTGTCATTTTTTTTTCATGTAACAGGCTTAACTTGCCTCTGATTCGCAGTATGAAGAGCGTCCAAATCTTGGACAAGAATCACAGCGGCAATAACGCTGTAATAAAAGATACCCTCTCATGTACAAAAAACTTAAAGCCTCTGTTCGCTTACATTGAAAGCCCTCTACTCTCTAGTCGATTTGCCCAGGCTTGATGGTAATTAGTATAAACAGTTAGGAAGTCAAAGTTGTTCTACTTTTCTTAAATTTCCTTCACCTTTACTTTTTGTTCATAACGAAGCAAAGCTTACGCAGCCAGAAAAACGTGTCACCCCCATCTGATGTCATCAAGCTTAAATGTCGTCGAACTCATGCATAATGAAGTGTTTGTAATTCCACTAACGCTAAAATGTTATTAACGGTGACCTATAGCTGACTGAATACAGAAAACCAACTGAAAAAGTCATTTGATTCGACTTTTCCTGATGTATGAGCATAGAGCCCTAAGGCATGCACTGGAATGCAATGCATGTCCCATCGCTTTTGACGTTTTGGCCACAATAACCTGGGTAAACGTGATCTGCCTGCTATAATTTTCCAGTGATACAAAAAGAGTTTTATTTGCCTCCGCGACTTTACACTTTCCAGCGGAACTCAAAGGAGTAAATTTCCCGGCTACGTATATTCGGTATCACAAACCCAACCCGAGTGAACAAAACTCAACCCAACCCAATCATAAACTTAAAATTAAAAAAAATATATAAAAAAATTCATAGGTGGTTTCCATATTACGTCCTTCACCAGCATTTGTTTATTTGACCATCGTTATCTGTGTCTCTAGAGATTGACTGAAAAGCCACCTATACGGGTTTCCAAAAAAAATCTCCCAAATTCTTGGTTTAGCAAGGCAAAAAAAGCAATTTTTTTGAAAAAATAAGGTATCGAAATTTTAAGGCAACCTAGACATCTCCAAGGAGATATTTTTAAAATACCTTCATTGGGTGCCCCTGTGTTACTCTATATTCGAGGTGCATATGAATGGTTACTCCGAACACTAATACTGTAATACGTAGCACGTGATACAAATTAGTTAACTAACTAGCTAGCTAACTAGCTATTGTTCAGAATTCAAATAAACAGTTTTCGAGGTAACAAAAAAATACGTAATAATATAATAATAATAATAATAATAATAATAATAATAATAATAATAATAATAATAATAATAAGAATAATAATAAAATAAAAAAAAAACAAAAAAAACAAAGCGAAACAAAACAGAACAAAAAACAAGTTTTCGAGGTGATGAACACGATGTCCGTGAAGACTGACCTTTTTTGGAAGATACCGAAATTAAAAGTTAATTGCGAAAAGAAATGGCGAGCTAGCTTGTTTGTATAAAAAAGGACAAGTTAAGTTATTAGTCAAAGCAAAAGATTTGCTAAGTTGTTTGTACATCCTAAAAATTATTGTCGCGTACGGAACAAACAAATTAACGACACAATTAAAATGTTTTGTCCTCAAATTTAAGTTAGAATAAACCCCACGATCATGAGATAATAGATAGCAACCTCTTCATAAAATAAACCAACTGTATCCACAATCGAAATTTTCACGAGAGAATTCCCTCAATTTCCTGCCCGCATCGGTATCGTATCAGCACCTTTTAAAGCGTACTTGTCTGCTGGCTGACCTTGGAATCGCGAATAGATTTTAGCCTGGAAGGGAAATACACAAGGTAGGAAAGTTTGAATCTACTCACAAAATTGCAATCCCGCCTGCTTCAGATCAGATGGCCTTGGAAGAGTGATGGGATGCAATTTGAATTAAGGAAACTTAATGCGCTTTTTGAAGAAAGAAAAGCTGGTACCATAATTTGAATCAGTGACCGTTTAAAAGTATGAATTTTGCATTACCACCATATTACATGATTGTCTACCATGATATTGTCACCAGATAAAAATAAATAAACTAGAGGCGATATTAACCTTTATTCACTGTGTCTTCCAAGTGCCAAATGAATCAGGTTTCTAACTTTACTGCCATTGCTCACAAATTAATTTATGCCATATTACTGCACACCTTTGAGTTTGTAAACCTCACTGAGTGCATGTATTTCTGGGAACTACTGTAATTCTAATGAGACACAGGTACCCTGCAGATGAATTTTGCATTACCGCCATATTAAACGGTTGTCTGCCATGATATTGTCACAAGATAAAAATAAATAAACTAGAGGCGATATTGGCCTTTATTCACTGGGTCTTCCAAGTGCCAAATGGATTAGTGTTTCTAACTTCACTGCCATTGCTCACAAATTAATTTACGCCATATTACTGCACACCTTTGAGTTCGTAAACCTCACTAATTGCATGTATTTCTTGGAACTACTGTAATTCTAATAACACACAGGTACCCTGCAGATGACTTTTACAGTATGTATCAGTCTTTAGCCATGACAATCAAATATTTTGTGCTTTCGCATATCAGTGCAATAAATACCAACAGAAACAAATCCTACTGTTCAAACGAACGAGGTATAATTTTCAGAGAGCAGTGATGCAAAAGCTCTCTCCGTGAGCGACTCTGACATCCCTCTATGGTGAGACTATCGTGTTCCTTTAAGCAGTGTGGCCTTCACTGAACTTTAGCTGATAACTTAGTTCCTCTAACGTTGTAATCATTGATGCTGGTTCCTCCGTTTAGCATTAAAAGTGATTGTCGTACTGATTGTGACAAAATGGAATAAACTTCACTTCCTCGCATTCATGATTTGCTCCAGATCATTAAAACTTTTTATCCCTCTGGTATTGCTAAATAACCAAAGCACACAGACTCACACCAACGAATTAGTGTCCAGAATTTAACCAAATACTGTCAAATCATTGTATGATGTACGATGTTTTTTTCATTCAATTTCAATTTTTTGAGTAGTTCAAAATAGTCGTCATTTATCCATATGCTTGGATTTCTTGAATCATTTGAAGTTGATTTCTTTCCTTGAAAAATACAAAATAACCTGATATGAAATTTTGGTTAGTAGAGAAATTGTTACGTAATTTGGTAAAAGCTGGTAATGACACAGAAGAGAGTGTTATCCCATGGCGTCACGGCGGCCATGTTGGTGTACCAAAACAAACAAACGGCGGCCATATTGGTGGACCAAGCTAACCCTCTGGGAATTGAACTCTATTTTTACGCAAATACTTTTCTTTGTTTCATCAAACCAAAATGTTCTATTTAGCAACGAGTCAGATTTAGAGCAAGTCCTTGTTAGCGATTAATTTAGTATCTTTTTTTACACAACTTTATTTGTGAAAAGGTCTGTTATGGTGATAGAATTTTCTCTTCCTTGGTGTCAGGTTTGTATAACGACCTGATTTTACCTCGATGACTACTTCTACGTCCTCTGCAGTCAGTGATAAATGATTTTTGAGCGCCAGAAAAGCATTTTTAAAACTGCCTCGAGCGAGTTGGACTCGTCCACAGAACAAAGCAATATCTTCTTTGTACGACACACAAACATAAACCCTTTCACGTCCAAGGGGTTCCAAGTAAAATTTGTAAGTAGCCCTGTGGGCACCTACGGGAGTGAAAGGGTTAAACAAACCAGATAAGCCGGTGACCAAACAAAATTACCAAAATGGTTACTTGTCATGAAAAATTCAGTGCTGCGATGGGCCGTTCTTCCTGCGAAGATGAAAGTTCCATCGGTGTGACGATAAGTTTTCATCGTCCGTTTGAATAGTTTTTCTCTGGAGGGGAAACTTAACATGGAAATTCAGCTCACTTGGGCGAGAACAAAGCTTGCCCCGCCACAACCTCTGTACCAAGGATCTTGATTCGTCAATGAACTAAGTAAAACACGATCTTCGACCAGCAGCAGAGATTTGTTCTTCCACCAGTCTTGGAACAACAGCACCTACTTCATAACAAGAGAAACAAGTTTTCGGATTTTGAAGAATTCACGACGCAGTTTAATATTTAGCGTCACATTCTATTATGGACTTGAAAAATGTTGCTAAAAGTAGATGGAACTTAAATACGCAAACGCATGCATTGAATACATCCAGGGTTTTTGTTTTTTGTTTCTTGTTTTTTTTGGTTTGTTTTTTGAAACCGCTATACACAACATCACTGTTAGCAGTAAATTTAAGCAGCCAGACACCGAAAATCCAATTAGTGGGTATAAAATTGAATTTGGCCATTAGAATAAGAAAAAAATTGAACCTAGCAAAGTTTCAATTAAAGGTTAACCACGACATTCTCAGGGGCATAGCCGGGATTTTTTAAGAAGTACGCAAAATTTTCCAAGTATTCCTTCATCCCCCTCCCTCTCTCCAACGGTACCTTCAAGCTCTATCGGTACGGTGAATTTTCTTTATATGTAATGACAAATAAGTCGTCAATTTTTTAAGCAAAAATACCTCGATTTCTCATTTTTATTACAACCAACAAGTCAGCGGTTTATCCTAGTTTAATCCACAAATAAGTGTCTTTTTGTGTCTGTGTGCCACATTGGTTTTGGTGTAAGCACTGACACACTCGTAATTGTGCCCTTGGTAAAAAATATATCTACGAGTAGTCTCATCTTCCACAAGCAGCCACCTGGTCACTGATTCCCCTTCAAATTTTCCTTTACATTCAGCAGGGGCACGTCTTTGTCAAAATGAACATAAATGTCTACGAAACCCTTTTCTGTAAGGTATGTAAACTGATATTACTGAATTGACGATAAATGTAGCAGATATGTATTAATGTTTCAGTTTAACGCCTGATCACAAGAACAACCAAAGACCTGGTATTAGATATTGTGCCTGGAACCCAAAGAAGGGTTTCGTTAACAGCTCCTTGATTTTCGTTAAAAGATAATCTAGAAATAGGGTATACAGCCTTCGTTCAGTGGGAGGGGTAAACTATCTGCCACAAGGTTTTCATGGCGTTGCTGTCCTCCTGCTCTTCTTTGAATGCTCGGATTGATGTTGCGCAAAGTAGCAAATGCCTGTTGCCTGTTGTCTTGAAATTCTACCTCACATGCCGATATTAAAGTGTATTATTATGACAAAATTTTATCTTAGATAGCTTTTCAGTGCCAGCATTTCACTTTCACTTGATTTGTATTAATTATTAATTTCAGTTTTCTTTTCTGGTTAGACTTAAGATTGTGAACTGCGCCATAAAGCAGTCCGGCAAAGTCCCCCATAAGTGTTGTAAAGTCCATTAGATCATTGCGTCATGGTGATGCGCTATAGAAATCAATAATATTATTATTATAGACTGGTTCACTTAACTTGGTTTTTCGAATTTGTTTGGCAAAACTCTCTCAACTTTTTCCGTTTTTTTTTTGTTCTAAAAAATGAGAAGCCAAACTGATCGTTTTGTTAACGATTTGTCCACTGGAGCACAAGAGTAAGTATGAAGTGTCGCTGGTCTCGGATGGCCAGGATGGCCCGCAATGAATTGAAACATAAAATAAACAGGCTTGTTTTCTTTTCTTTTTTTTTTTAATTATTGTTAACTATTTTTTCCCTTCAAAAATCGCTCGATATTTTCTTCTTAGAGCTGCAACGACAGTTTCGTGTTGGAGTAATTATTGGAGGCAATCACGACACAAAAGTATTTCAGACATATTGTCACAGTGACCCTTTGAAGCTGTTAAAAGGTGAAAAAAGTGGATAACCATAATTTTTATGGAACTAATTACCAAGAGAAATATCCTCCAAATCAATAGGCCAATTTCAAAATACTATGTTTTTGCTCGTCCAAATTTTTGCAAAAGCTTTTTTTCCAGTATCTGTTGGGACCATTGTAAGTCAAGCGAGAGAATAAAAACAATGAGTATGCAAAATTTTGGATGGACAAGTAAAGAGTATTATGGTATTTTTTTTCAAAGTGGTCTATTGAAGACTAAACCTCGCAGTTGTGAACGTAATTATATGCAATTGCACAAAGAAGCCTGAAAAAGTGCAGGGATTCGAACCTATAACTTTGCGATACCGGTGCGACACTCTAGCGAACTGAGCTATGAGGCAACTAACACTGTAATCAGGTCAATTGTGGCTTCATATTCCCGTGAAGGCGAATAAGAATGTGAGTGATGTACATGAAATGAATCATATGAACTGCGGAAATGAAAATACTCGCAGCTGTGAACGCAATCAGGAAGATCAGTCTTCATTTGATTTCATTTCCGCCGCAGTCAATATGAATCCTCTCATATACATCACTAAGAGAAATATCCTCATTTACTTGACAAATTTTCATGGGTCACCTCGTTACCACAAGCTAAGCGGACGCAAAATTTGTTTACCTGATCATAGTGGCAGGCACTTTACAACTCTTCTTTCCGAAGAAGGAATATTTTCCTCGAAACATAAACGTTTATTACAATCGTAAGCGTTATGTTAACTGAACAGGGCATAATGTACACAGGCCTATAGAACGGTTTCTGTTCCTGAAGAAAAAAAAAGGGAAAAAAACAACAACAACAACAGAAAGTAAGACCCTTGTCTTGCCTAGAAATTGGACTTTTGGTTTCAGCAAAATATTGCTGGACACACTTAGCACAGATAAAAAAAAGTAATAACAAAATAAAATAAATACTAGACACGACACCTCAAGAAGGACCACCACAAAGGTAGCACGAACGAGCACGTAACAGTGTGCACCTAACAGTGTACAGAGTGCAATCTAATTTAATCAACTTTTCAACAGTATGATCACAGATCTCGAAAGCTTACTCTTTCTTCCGTTAAGAACAAATCTTGCGAGACAGTCAGCCTAGCTGCTTCCTCGTGTGTGCGATGGCCCAATAGGCCATTTCGGAATTATCTTTAGCCTGTTTTTCAAAGCGAGTCCAGATTCTCATCCCTTCATTTCATTCACATGCAAATGAAAACTAATTTTTCTATGAAAGGATGAGCACAAGGACTCGCTTTGAAAAAGAGGCCAAAGGTAATATGGCGCAAATGGTCTGTTTCTTTACATTGCCCCCCACGTGTGCATAAATTAGGGAACTTAAAGGACGACGGGAACGACAATTACGATGCCAGAGAGCAATGATCTGATTGGTTGAATAAAGAAAAATGGCCAGTTAATCTTTCATTTTCTTTATTTACTTCAACGGCACTTCTACCAGTCCATTTGCAGTTTGCCTGAATCAAAGCAAGGAACTGACTAAAAAGTTAGAATTTACAGACCTATTTTGCCATGATAATTCGTGCTTTATTTTGTTTCTTTATTTCGTCTTATTTAACATATACTGCAGTTCAAAAGCATTCCGCTGCCTGTTGTTTTTAAATGGGATCCTTAATGATTTTCAACGTTTTCTTTGGCACAGGAATCACCTGAAAGAATAGGTAGGTAGGTAGGTAGGTATACTTTATTTAAATCACGGAAACACGAAAGCCCCAACAACACTCAGCTGGTTTCAATAGAGGGTGTGCTAGAAAAGACATAAAAGAAATGTCTGAAATGAAAACAAACAAACAAACAAGCAAAAGCGAAAACAAAACAAAATAAACCATTAAGAATGCCTAGAGTTCTTCCCTGTGTATTCTAGTTTTCGCTTCTCACCGAGAACCAATATGCCATTTGATTCAATTTGATTTGCGTTGAGGCGCCATGCACAGTTAGTAAAGCAACTGCGTTTGGAGGGTCCTGAGACTAAATTAGATGATAACGTTACAGTAAAGTAAAGTCGTTAGGATAATCATTCTCGCAAAGTTCAGCAACTAACATGTGCAGGTCGACAGGATCAGGCCGAAAGCACATGAAAGGCGCTCCTGGCAGTCACTAGACTCTCCATATTTGATATAAGAGCACAGCCCACTGCCAGATGTAATCAGCTGAGGAACGATTTTGTAGAGGGTGGAAAACCGAAACACCCAGAAAAAACCCTTAAGTCAGGTTAAGATTGACTTAAACTCAGCCCACTGAGGTCGAGGGCGCTAAGGAAGACCAGAAGGCACAGTTTACACCAGAATGGTCCATCCAGATATTAACCCTACCCAAAAGGACTTTACTTCGGTGATATAATGGGCGGCAGTGTTTTCCTTTGGAAAAGCCGTTGTTCAAGCTCTAGTAAAGCGACCACAGCCGCGAATATAGTTTCCTAGTTTCCACGTTGCCGTTTAAGCAGTTCCCGTTTTCGTCTATTCACCAGGAACTGAGATACCAAAACAAAAACGTTCGGGATATCCAAATGAC
>BLAZ01000414.1:256240-261240 GCA_014633955.1 Acropora tenuis | reverse complement strand
TGACGTAATTGATGCTCTGGCAGCGAATGTTGGAGTTGCATAACAAACTACAGGCCAAGATGTTTGCAGCGTTGTGTTCCTGAAACACGTGACCCCTTAACATCGTTCCGTATTCGGCATATGCACCATATGTACACTGCAGATTGTTTGTGCATGCTTGAAGATAAATGCAGCACGTCAAAAATATGACTGCTACATGTAAAAAGTTCCAGCTCTTGGCCATTTTCCAAAGAAGGAAGCAAGTGCCACCGCAGAACACTAAGTAGAGAGAAAACGGTAACACAATTTAGCAGACGAGAGTGAGAGTCTTGGACACGTCTTATTGAAGCTTCTACGCTTGATTTAATGAGTTCAAACATTGCTTGCATCTTTGCTCTCATGACGAGCTTACACTCGAAACCTCAGATTCGTTATCTTTTTACTGTAATGTCGTGTTTCACTTCACAATCGACACGGCATCATAGTTCCTTTAGAAACTACACCTGTCACGCTATTATCGGGCAATTATAGGATTTAATGGAGCCGAAAACCAATTGTGGAATTGCACACATTTCAGGCATCCTACTGATGAACAGTTACAACACAGATATTTTTTAGCAACTACTATAATTTGCAGTCCGTCCACTTTGAATAAAATATATTCTCAATTGTTTCAAAACTGTTAATGCTTATCCTGAAAAAAAAAAAGGCCATCTTCTTATGTGTTGAACGTCGAGCTGAGAGTCAAAAGTTGAGACTCTGGGAGCAAGGGCCTGCAACGATATGGGCTAAAATTTTGTTAGGATTTGCATTCTGATGCGAGAGTTAACTTCTGTGCCATTTTCATGCTCCATGAAAACTCACCTCCTGTGCCCATGTAAGAGGACATCAAGGTAACTTGGCCAGCTTTGGTGGAAACCGCAGATCGCACTGGTTCCCTCGCTCGCTTTGATGTCCTGCAGGATGCCGCAGGAACCTCTCGAATGGAACCCAATGGAACTGCAAATTAGCAAACAAGATATAAATATATAGGCACGAGAATGAAATAAATTTCCCCTGAAATATTGAGATGGCTAAAGGAAAGTTTTCCGTCAGAAAATCAGCTACGAAGAGCCACCGAAGGTTGTCTTCATGACGTTGGAAATTTCTTGTTAAAAACTTGAGAAAATTAAGCGTGATGGCATCAACAAAAACGTTACAAATATGCAAATTTGTTGAACAAAAGTAAGGAATTTTGTCGTGCACGCGTGGTTTTAACACTTTCATACATTTCTTTGCCATGTCTTGCGAAAAACAAACAAACAAGCAAAGAAATAAAACAAAAAGAAAACAAAAAACGACGTAAATAAATGAAATGATTGAAATCTCTTTGGGGACGAGAATACCATATTTAAATTTCACTTTTCTCTCCGAATTTCTCACACATTAATGCTAGCTTTCTTGGACAGCTAATGTTCCTTTTAGATTCGGAACGACTTAAAAGAATCTTTGATTATCAATTATGTAAGATTTTATTTTGGAGTGACTTTCTGCTGCTATTTGCTATCGCCGCCATCATTAATAAAATTCAAGAACGTTTTGACAATCAAGTAATCGTTGAGTTGTTCTAACATTTTAGTGTGTTGTAAGATGTTGTTCTTAATCCGATACCTCTTGTCACTATGTGTGAACAAACGGTATTGTGAATCGCCTTGCAAAATTAGCTTGTCGAAAAAGAAATGAAAAATTTAGGTATTTTCTTCATTGGCACAATTAGGGAACAGAAAGATACTGTAATTGCAAAATTCGAGAAAAATTAAAAAAAAAAAAAGAAAGCAATATTAAATTTCTACAAAAATTAAACTTTTTAATTCTTTGTTATACCTCACTTTTCATTTGCCTTTTCAGTTCGCAATGGATGAAAAAGCTGCTAGTAATTACGTGCAGCCTTTTGGAGGAAAGAGCTGTGTCTTGGAAAAAAATATTGCACTTGAAATCATTTGTGAAACACTCTCATTTGCTCTTGAACAAAAAGTTTTAAATTCTTGAAATTTTCGTACTTAGGAGTTTTCTGCCAAATTTTCGTCAATTTTTTAAGCTACTAAATAGTGTATGAATGTTGGTTATCGGCAATTTCAATTTTCAAGGAATCTCTGATTCTGAAACAAAAAGTCAACTTTTACGCTTACTCTCTGCCACAATCATATGCATTTTACTGTAGGCTCTGGCTTTTAGCGAAATTATTTTTTCGCGCACAATTGACATGGAATTATAACTGCTGGATAGTTAGTATTAATCTGTAACACCCTGATGAATAGAGACACTGCCTTTCGAAACATTGGAGTAAAATAATATACATGTTTTCCTTTGACTGTTTGATCGGCCTTGCTTTTTCTCATCTAGTCTGTACTTACAAATTTACTTCTTATCAGATCCTTTGCCAGTGTCCAGTGCTCCTTGCTAACATGTTTTGTTTAAGCAAATGAAAGTAGGCATTGCATTAAAAACTTGGATTAAAGACCACACGATCGAAATGTTATAAAAACAAAATTTCTGTGTTATGTTTTGTTCTCAAAATCATTCTTTTCGTACAAAGGATTTACCTCAACAATCTTGAAGTCGATCAGTACTAGTATTCGAGAGGTTAGGAGTATTCCACACGAGAAACAGAGAGTAAATAGAATTGCTCAGTAATGTAACGGAGACAATATCTAAATCAAAGGGTAATCGAACGAAAAGCAAGCCTGAGGAAATTATTAATGAATTTAGCCATTCCCGCGGCTTGCGGAGTTATGTTCAAGAAATTTGATTTACCACTCGCCGCCTCTATGTCAAACCCATGTTTCAGTTAAAGTCCTCAAACTAATTAGGGAAGCTGGTGTCAGTGATCATGGGCCACTAACGTAAAAGCATGGGTGAAAACATATTAATAAGCCAAATTAAATAGTTAGGTTTCTATATTCTAACGTACAAGATTAATTACAACCAAACCTCGGTTGATTTACTTGACAAGAGAGATCTGGAGAGACGCTGAAATGCTTACAGTGTCAGAACAAACGGTTAATTAGTGTGAATGAGCGCCCTTGAGAGAAAGAACTTGATTAAATTTCAAGTGCAATTTCAATGTAAATGCATAATTGTCGCAGTTACGAGTGCTTCATTTCCACTGAAATGGAACGGGCTTATCATAAACCCACACAACAACCAGCTCCCAGTTAGCTTGATAGCTTATATGGTGAAGCACTTCACCAACATCGCAAAGGTCAGGGTTTAAGCCCGTGTCAGTCCTTTCTCTCTCGCTACTCCTCAATTAACTAACGTTCATAACTGAGAAGACAAGTCACAATGAAATGGTGAAATTCAGACACATGAATCTCGTGTATTCATTACAACATATACTGATCTTTTTTTTTCAAATTTTTGATTTATTCGGTAAAAATGTTAAAAATTTGAAGCTTTCTCTGAGATTTCTGGCAATTCCTTGGGGTCTTTTAGAAGTAATAATAGATTTAGAATAGCATAATGATTTTCAAGCGATTTCATTTGGTGGGGCTATCATAGTTAAGCCGAAGCTAACGGTATAAACAGTGTGACCGTTATGTTAAGAAGTTAAGCAAAATCGTTGAAATTGCAGAGGAAGAAAGTCACTGGAAAATGTAACTTCAGGTTCCTGCAATAATTCGATTGTTCCAAGCCGTTCGGATTCCGAAATGTGTATTAACTAACCCCGGATGAGATTGTTGTGAACTTCGAGATAAGAAGAAAAAATAGAAATTTTGTTTTCAAGTATACTTTAGCGTGTGGGGAAACCTACTTTGTAAGTAATTCAGTAAGCTATTTGCGAAGGGGCGGAGCTAAGGCAATATTTCAACCATTCATTCACGGCATAAACCTACGCTTAGGTAGAATAATATGTAAATCTAAATGTTTAATGACTTCTAAAAAATTCCAAGAAAAGTTTCCAAAATCTTAGGGAAAGTGCTACGACCTTAATAGAAAAATCTAAGCTAAAATTTTAACATAGGCGAAATTTTTTTCTCTCCGAAGGGAGTTTACTCGCGGCAATTTTTTCACGGTAATAATTTAGATACGAACGAGAGGAACAAGATAGTGGCCGATTTCGTTTTCAATAAATACGTAAGAGAAAACACTGTATTTTGCGTCCACGCACCGGCACGTAGGCTCAACTGTAGGCTCACGGTTTTTAAAGGCAGTTGCGCACTTGTCAAATAGCTACCAGAAAGACACACTTTTACCTACCACTTGTAAGCAGTAACTGGCAAACTTTGATATTTATATGAAAGTGACTAATACGACGTAACGAACCGAGTGGATGAAAGGGATCTGTCTCTTATGGTCTAGGGGCCGACACTTCTCTCCCTCACCGCCTGGCGACAGGTATCTGAATCTTGGTTCCAAAAGCGATCACCGGGCCGAAATCTCGGGCAACATCGTTCGGTACGACGCTCTGGCGCCACGTCCAGAGGTACTGCGCTCATTTTCATCTTTTTATGCAAATAAAAAAAATGTTCTGGGTACTCTTCCTTATTAAGCATGCACAAGTTTCCTAGAATCGATTTATTTTAAACCCCTCCCCCCAATAACAATTTTCAAAATCGTGTCTTTCCTCGTACCTTCCCAGTTTACTAATATCCATATAACCCAGATCTAAGTCGTTTTACGCGTGTAGGTCAGCCCCGAACTAGGCCATGTTTGACCATTTTGCTGACTATAACCTTGGTAAAATTGTTAATTTTGCCACTCGACAAAATATTGTGTAGGTTTTGGAGCCAATTCTACACATAGAACAACTCTAAATAGCTTCTAGAGTCGATCTCAACCTGACTTCGAGGGTTTCCTCCGGGCACTCCGATTTCCTCCCTCCTCAAAATTGACTCCTAGGCAGTGGGCCATGTGCTAGAAAACTCTTTACTGGGTTAATCATGTATCTACCCTCTCAAAACAAAGAACATTGTATTGTATTGTATTGTATTGTAAAATGTTTTGGAGATTTTAAATTTAATTCCAACATTTAGCCATTT
>BLAZ01000414.1:243740-253740 GCA_014633955.1 Acropora tenuis | reverse complement strand
GTACTTGTTTTAAGTTAGCATTTCCTTTGCTTCATGTATCTGCTATTGCTCAACGAAATTAATTAAATACTTACCATCTAGAATGCAATAATTCAATCCGTCTCCGCGGTAACCAGACTTGCAAGTGCACTTGTAGGAACCAGGTGCATTTGTACAAATAGCTCTTTCACTAATACAATTGTGAGTTCCGCTGGCACATTCATCGATATCTCATTAAAAAAAAAAAAAAAAATGTTACTCGTGGTTAGGTAACTGTCTCGAACTGCAATGGAACGTGACCCCTCAGATGACGGCAAATTATAGGGACGGTGACGAAAATTTATTTATGCATATTTAATATGAAAAAGCAGCAGTTCTGCGCATGCTCAATAGAATTTTATTCATTTTACATTTGAAACAGTTTTCATCCTGTCTTCGACGTGAAATGAACTGTTTTGCAATTATTGTTCGGGCGACGTGAGCACTTGTTTTTTTTCGTCTTATCTCCAAGCGGTTAAGACCAATTTCATTACAGAATAGTTAGAACACATCTTGCAAGCATGATGACTTGGAAAAACCGAAATATGATCGCAGAAATACGACGTTCCTTTTTCAGATGGTGCTGTGGTCACGAGGCCCATGATTTGGTAGGATCCGTATTCTAAATTCTGACGATGCCGCGAACTGGTGAGTTCCCGGTAACTTCAATATGGGCCAGTGCCCTTTCAATTTATATTTCATCGACTTCAGTACTGGTGCGAATAAACGATCCCATATTTCTTAAATGTCCACCTTGTTTTTTTTTTCTTTTCTTTTAAGTGCACGCATGTACAGAGCATGAATTGTTGTTGTTGTTGTTTTTGGCTTGTTTTGTTTTTGTTTCTTGTTTTTCTTTTTCCTTATGAGCCAAAAATAATTATTACAGTCTCGTGATTGACCTTTACACACAAGGTTAATTACATAAAAACATCAGCTTCAGAGCCATTGTTACTGAATGACTTTATTTTAGTGCACCTGAAAGTGATAGCGAAGCTCACGGATGCCTCATAAAATCTCACCTCCTGTATGCATGTCACAGACCACCAATACAGCTTGGCCGAGTTTGATTGAATAAAGCCAATAGTTACCGCTGACAGCACTGGCTCCTTCGCTTGATTTGATCTCCTTGCAGGACGCAGCAGGGACAACTTGAATGGAACCCAAGGGAACTGCAAAGTAGCAAACAACAAGTGGATTTTACCTTACAAAAAGAAACGAATAAAGAAATGGCGAAATTAAATGGAAGCAACGTGATGCAGGAGAGTCATTCCAAAGCAGTCTTTAGGTTTCTCTTTTTACCTCTGCAGTAGGAACGAAACAAAAATATTGACCGAATTCCTGAGTCCTAGTCTATTTCAAATACTTCTTTCGGAAGACATAATGCATTGAGCTCATAATTTGCCCATGATTTAAACAAAGCACGCTAAAAACAAACAAATTTCGAGCTCAATTTTAGTTTCTAAAGAAGCTGTGGTGCTGTGTCGGTGGGAGGTTAAAACTTGAAAAAATCGAATTTTAGACGAAGGGCTAACGCTCGAAACGTCAGCTGTCCAATTCTTTCACGGTGGTAATTCCGCGTTTATCAACCCGTTTCATTACACTATTGGACTAATCTCGGAAACTATTTCAAAGTGAACTGTAACAAGGTTTAAATTTGCATAGCTCTCTGTGCTTACTCTACGACCCTATGTCGCTTCCTCGTGCATTGTTTTTCTTTCTCTTCGCTATCTTAAACCATAGATTTTCGTTAAACCTATGTGATTTCACTGAAGAAAACAATGCAACGAAACAACAGCCATCTTGATGAAAGAGATCTTATTTTATTCCGCCGGGAATTCTTTGCAAATAAATGATAGCTGCTTGGCTATGAGTGAGGAAATAACAGAACAGATTTTCAGAGTTTCAGGTAGGATCTGCGAAATCTCAGGCATTGTTGTCTCTTCATCCATTACCAGGTAACTGTCATTTTCCGCACGGTTGCGTTCAACGCCATTGCATACCATTTGCACTTAGTTGTGAAGCCTTTAAAATGAAGTGAGGCTTGGAATGAACTTGTTACGATACAAACCTCTCTTATGTGTAAAGTACTCTCCTCTTGTATCTATCATAACAAGGTCACTTTTGGCTTGGTACACGAAGTACACAACAACTGCATCAAATTCTATTTTCCGTTTTGTTTCCTTAAATCAACATGGCCGCAGATTGCGTTCGAAAATCACTAATTACACTATTGTAAATTCGATACCTCTTTCTCTAGGTTTTGTCAGATACACCCGATCTGCATCTTGAAGATAATCTTCTGGTCTTGCTTCTTTTGTCCGGCTGTTCAACTCGCACAATTGCCGGCTTACGACGTAATTGACGCTCTGGCAACGGAGGTTAGAGTTACATAACTGACCGCAGGTCAATATATTTGAAGCATTGTGTTCTTGAAACACGTGACCCCTTAGCATCGTGCCATATACGGATCGTACATGTTTACACCGCAGGTTGTCTGCGCATGCTTGAAGTGAAATGCAACAAGTCAGAAACAAGACCACTGTCGCGTATTGATGAAGTTTCTTAACCATATTCGAAAACATGTAACGATTGACACCTAAAGAAATAAAAAAACAAAAACAAAAAAACAAAAAAAAAAAAACGAAGACAAAAGTGATAGAAAATTAAGTAGACTAGAAACTCAATTATAAACTTAATTGCGAGTACTGCGCTATTTACAGAATTATCTGAAATCTTGAGGTCATCCAGAATGATATATGTACGCATGTTTTTGAGTCAGGCCCAGGACAAATTCACAGACACAAGTAACCAAAAAAACAAGGCCGAATAGTGCTGCGCCACCCTCTCATCGCCAGTTGTTTACACAGTGAATTTCGAGGTTTTCTGATTCAAGGTTTCTCTGTTGCGATCTCGTTGAAATTGAGAATGTTATCACTCCACACCAGATAACGTTGTTTAACATAAGTCTTGAACCGAACAGCGAGTCAGATGCAGGCAAAAATGTCGTTATTTCGAGGACATCTGTTTCTCTCTTCGAGGAAGAACGCAAATTAATTCAAAGCGAGGTGAACAACTGCGGCAAAACAACTTTGGAGGGCCTTGTTTTTTTATGTGAACGATTGAACAATTTCGGGACTGCAATCCCTCCTTTTTGATATAGCAACATGACGGTAAGGAGATGTTATGTTGAATAAATTGCAGATTGAACTTCAAATGCAAGAGTTTGCGTGCGTATGTGAGCATTTCCGGCCAATTAACGGCACCGTCGAATCGGCGCTTTTTATCCAACTTTCAAATTTGATTAAATCGCTCCAAATCATTTCCTCCAAAAAATCCTTTGGAGATCGAAAAGAACTACCTATCGCCTTCCAAAAAAGCCAGATTTTCAGTCAATTATTTTGTGTGTCACATAGTTAAATAACGCGTTTTTTTAGAGCTACCTTTCGTCTAGCTGAAAGTAGGTCGGATAAATTTAATTGGATTTTGAAGAAAAAATTGACTAAAATTGCTCAAATTGCTATCAACAAAAGCTGATGTGGTTTCCAACAATTAGTGGTTTTTATCGGTCTAGGTTGTTTCATTTTGTGACGCGAAGCCTCGAGATTCTTCTTAAGCTTTGAGCGCCAAAAGCGGCGTTTAGACGGAATTCGGTTAACGATATTATCGATTTTCTAACCAAACGAAGTACGTGGTGATTTGTTTTACACTAAGGCCTAGCTAACCTTAGAATATGAACAGAATTTATCTTTTGGTTGTTGCCGCCTTATTTTGAAAATGTTTGGCTTTTTTTGGGCACAATCGCTCTTAAACTGAAGTTTTTGAAAAGTAGTTATTTGTGATTCAACTTAAGAAAGTAAAAAAAAAAAACATACAGTTCACGTCAAAGAAATGGATTTAATATGAAACTCTCTACCACAATTGAGTGAACATTCTTTTTATTTTTTTTGCTTACTATCCCGTTTATAAGCTCAGAGAGAATGTTACAAGTTCAGTTTTCTACAGATATCAGCGATATATTTTGCCTGTATTAAAGATTTATGAACAGCACCGGGAAGTAGCCCAAACCTAACTATATGTCTTACAAGCTGACGTCCGATCTCACCCCATACCTGGGAGAAAAATGAATTGTAAACCGCCATGAACCGTATAGTGATATGTGCGGTATATAAATACAACGCCATTAACATTACCATTCTGTTATGGTGTATGGTCCTACTCTCAAAAGCTAACTAAATCATCCATTGTGAAAGTTGGACTCAAAGTTCTCAAGTCGTCTGGACTTATCGCTCGTGTTTGGTGCAATTAGGCAAACAGGTCAAACGAAAAGAAAGTGAAACTGTCATGGCAACTCCATATAACAAATGCTGCATTTGCCTAGTTAGTCGCAGGAAACAAGGTACTAAAGAGAGTGAAAGTCTTAACCAACTATAACCAAAATTGAGTCTATCTTAACAGTATGATACATTTGTTTCTTGTGTGTGTGTTTTATTTCTTTTTTTAATATCAGTATTTAACCGTAAAAATATATTTTCTTTTCAGTTTATAAGGGTTCGAGACTTGCGTTTCCTTAAGTGACAGCATCAGGTTAATTTCCAATACTGAAAGAGAGCATCACTACTACTTAACATTAAAAGGACGTTTACATAAGACAATAAATGAAAAAAATCATACCTCTTTCTTCTTTTTCTTTTCTCGTGTTGGCTTAGTAACTCACAAATCGCTCTCTTTCTGTTGATTCCTCCAATTACCAGGAGTTCACTGGGGAGTTTTGCTTGTCTTATAGCATTTTTTTTTTATTTGGCAATCCAGATTCAAAACTCTTTAATCATTTAAACACTGTAGCATTCACCTGTCTTCAGGTTTCAACGCTAATTGAACAAACTCTTGCAAAAGTTCTCCTTTGGTTTTAACTCATTGATGACGAACGAAGTCACCATGCAATCGTAATTCAAGTTCTTTCATTAGTGTACTTCGGAGTTTTAAGTTTTGAAACAAATTACAAATTTAAAAAAAAAAAAAAAGGAAATTTGGAAGAATAAATTCATTTGCCGTTTTCAAAACCAAGACCGGAATTGCCAAAAAGGTGAAAACACATTATTCTTTGTCGCCAAGTCGCTTAAGTGATGTATAGCATGGCAATTCTTTTCTTGTTTGTGCTCAAATTTCGTCAATTTCTAGTTCGAATAATCATTTTGAAAGACTAATATTCGTGCTTTTGAAACAATGAGTTACCCTGAAAACGTTTAGTAAAGCTATTGCCTCTCTGAGATCTCGTCGTCAAAATTTGTTACACAATATCGATATTGATTATGATAAGCGAAACTTTTCGTTAAGTTAAGATTCATTGTAGATTGGTAACTTTTTGTTTTGTAACTTCCGTGCATAAGACTGCAAGAATTTTTATTGTAGACTAGGACACTATAGTGCAGTAATTTACCGCTATAAATTGCAGTTTATTGCAAATTGTACTGAGTGAACTGCATTCAGCTTCGCTTGTCGACAGTTTCATTTCTCTTGTATTATGTATGTGCCCTTTACATCACATTTCTCGCCAAGATTTTTGCACCTAATCACGGTTAAACAATCATCCATAGAGTTCCTCAAGGACCCTCTAATATTTTATTATTTTATGGCAAATGGAGTAAAAAATTTTACTCCAAAATGTTTTCAGGAATTTCTTTCTCATAAATTTCCTTTGCCCGGATTTACGGATAATCGAGGATCAAGCATTTTTTTGTTTTTGTTTTTTGTTTGTTTTGTTTTTGTTTTTGTTGCTTGTTTTTTAAATTTTAATAAGGTTAAAATCGGAGTTGGCCTTCGCAGTGGAGATCGATGTTTCAAGTGTAAGGCGATCGCCTCGATCCTGGGAAGGGGTGTTTCGTATTAAGCGAGGAGTTGTATGTCTCGCTCTTTCGGAAATACAAGGAGAATTCTTTTTTTCGACTCTTTCCTTACGAAGCTAAAAAGATCCCTTTCTGTGAACTGAACGTTAGCAGCGGAATCCTGTCGATCTAACCCTGCCTGGTGTCAAGTACAGAAAATGCGATGTCTTAGTTGCTTTGACTCATGGTCTTTGTGGCGGACTTATCCGTCAACCGGAATTAATTAAATTTAACAGACCAAAGCTACTGAAGCAGCGATGCCTTTAAAAGAGTCGGGCATACTACATTGCTTTTAGAAATTAAAGCTGTCGTGCTATCATCGGACAATACTAAATTCTCTTAATATATAGTTGCTTCAAAACTGGAAATACTTGTTTTACGTCGCGCCAGTAGTCAATTGTAAACCGAGGACCTGGAGAAATTTACTCCAAGCGATAACTTGCAGTTGACGTAACATGTACTTTGTTTTCTCGAAATATGCAATCAACATCTTAAATTCGTTGTGCCGATGAAGAATTAAGCCGCAAAAAGAAAAGGAAAAAGTCGAACTTAATTCGTGAACACTTTCAACAAACTTATTTCCTAAGTGGTTCGCAATGCCGTGAATTTCGTCTTACGACCTCTTCAGTTAATTGCCAGACTTTCTTGGCCTCGTCAAGCAAAATCGCATAGAACTTAAAGGTCATATCTGAATGCAAATTCTAAACAATGAAAGCCGAGATCGTTGCAGGCTCTTCCTCGCAGAGTTCTCAACATCTGACTTTTCACGCTGCAATCAGTCGAAAGCCAGCTATAAAGTGCAGACCTTTAGCAGGAAAAAGAGATGCTTTTGTTTAGAATTGCCGCGACATTCGTGGTAGCAAAACGGTAGGCAACATAAATCACTCACTGTCATACAATTGTACTGGAAAGTTTTAAAATGATAATACTCACATTTTTGCAACGGGCACTTCTAAGTACTGTACAATTTTCGTATGGGACGGTTCCTTAATTCCAACTTGTCTTCGATCGCTTTAAATTAACAATTGTTGTTTTGCTCTTTCACTATATTCTCGTACAAAGGACTTACCTCAACAATCTTGAAGTCGATCAGTACTCGAAAGACTAAAAGTATTCCATTCGAGAAACAGAGAGTAAATGGAATTGCATGACGATGTAACAGAGACAACTTCTAATTCAAAAAACAACTGTAGGTAATAGAGCGAAAAACAAACTTAATATCATTGGTCCATCATGCGACTTGCGAAACTATGTACAACTGTTTTGAAACATCTTTCGCAGTATCTATGTCAACATACTTCAGTAAAAATCTTTAGTTCCATTCCGGATGCTGGCGTTATCATTGGCTACAAACGTGGAAAGCGTTGCCGGGTGACAAGCCAAGTTAGATTTTTAGGCTTTTTGAAGATGAAAATATGAGATTGATCTCCTGCAAAACTCTCTTTTAAAGCAGTTGCCAAGAATTCTATCAGGCATGATAATGTTGATGCAAAAAAAAAAACAAAACAAAGAAAAAAAAAACAAAAAAAAGGAATAACGAAAAACAGGAGAAAATAAACTCTAACGAATTAAAACAGGTGTTTTCTTTATTCAATCAATAATTGCGTCTCAAAGAATCACGTTCTCCCGTAGTGGCCTTAGCAACCGTTAACAAACAACCTTTCACTGACAGGTCGAACACTTCAACAATTCACTTCATCGTTCAAAAAGCTGATCCTCGATTCCTCGACGTAGATCAAGGCAAACAATAATTTCAATATATGTTGTTGCGATTCTAAATCGCGGACAAAAATATAAACGCCTACAAAACGAAACAATTCTGTAAACGTTTGGACCTGAAACTTATGACATCTTTAGTTTCCACAATGGAATAAAATATACATGGATAAAGGTTTCCTCTCCATTTCCAAACCACTCAATTTAATTCCGGGATATGCAGGTCATTTTTTGCAACTCACATTTCTTAATGGTGCTTCACTTGTTGCACGAGCTTTGATGCATTTCATTAGTGTACCGAAATTTGTTAAACAACAACATGAGCTTTGGTGACAACGCGAAAGGCGAACATTCAAGTTTTAATTTGTTTCTATTAATGCTCCAAAAGCTTTTGTCCATTTTCTACACTAAACCAGCTTGTTTGCCGAAACGAAAACGAAGATGAGACGATCTGTCAGTGTAGTGATAAAACGTCGTGTGCTGAATGCTTACTTCTCTTTTATTTTTCTTCGTTTGGACAAGAAACAATTTTTTTTTCAATAGATAAAATAAAGACAAGAATAAATTGACAAATTGCCTGCAGGTTTGTATATTAATCACCAAATTTCACGCCTAATTGCTTGTGTCACCACCTGTCATCTGGTTTGGTATGGTACGTTTTTAGGGACTAAATATCGAAATGTCATGGCATCAATGTCGTGTGCATACATACATGGTACGTTGTGTAAATCTATGTTATGTGCGGTAAAAGTTATTCGATGCAACGTGGTACAAGTGAAAGTTGTTCAATAAAATTAAAAGATATTCATTAAGACTAAAAAGATGTACGAAATAATAAAAGATATTTGATAAAACTAAAACATATTGGTTAAAACTAAGAGACCTGCGATAAAACTAAGAATCGGGGAATCGGAAATGGTTACAACTACAAGATGAGGAAGTGGAAATGAATAATGAGCTTTGATCATAAACCCTGGGGACTAATTTAGTTGTCCAGATGGCAGATATGTCCTTCTTTGTCGCAAAATTTTTAAAACCTGCAAGGCGCTCGGATTTAGCTTCCCAAGATCAAGGATTTTTTTTCCCTTTCACTGGGTAACTTGATCACAGGCGCACAAAGAGAAATACACAATTTGCGTGGCATAACTCCGCAGGTTATTGAGCACCCCTGAGTAAGCATCCTCTTTTCCAATTGTCTCCGCTCCAGCTCACAGAGAACGTTACCATTTTATTTGTTTAAGAATCCGGGCAGTTTTAGTTATCTTGAAAATAATTTCTATTAAATTTTCTAGGCCCAATGGGAAATCAAAGGCCTTTTAGCTTTTTAGATTTGCATGCCAAAAATTGCCCATTCGGTTAGATCATTTGCTCTGGCAATGAGCGTTGCTAAAATGGCTCATCGCATATACAGTTATTTCGAGAAAGTTTGTCAAGAATAAAGTGCACGCGACAATCCCGAGAGGTAATATGGGATATGATCAATACTCTGTTTCTAACGACCGTAGCTGTCGAACCTACTTTTGTTACTTTCCTTCAGCACTCGCAAACATAAATCAGTGGCCTCCCGTACGATTCTTTTAAATTTCTTTGAAAAACAGTGCACTTAAAATTACCCACAATACCTTTCAGGATTGTCACGTGCACTTTTTTTCCGACAACCTTTCTCAAAATAGCTGTATACGCACATGTCTGCTTAAGCGGTCTTGCCGCTAGCCTACGAAGTTTTCAAAAAGACCGCTCAATGCAAATGTATGCAACGCTGTCGTCCCGAAAAAGCATTTTTTGAGATTCTGATTATTCAGGCAAGTGAAAGCAACACTCTCTGTCAAATCATTGAGCAACACTCTCGGTCAAATCACCTGTCAAGTCATTGAGATCTCTGTCAAATCATTGACACCTTTCCTCGTGCGAATGATGTTAAGGAACGCTCTCTTCGAAGTGTGTTTAACTTAGAATAGTTATGTTAAGAACTCGTCTCTCCTCTCTACTTTGTTTTTCCGTTTCCGAACGATGTCCTAAAAATTGAAACAGCCGCCCCATGGCTACCAATGTCTAGCGTGATTTGGGTGCATGCGCACTCGTCAAACACTAGCTGGCTCTGACTTAAGAAAAATTTCTTAAACTAACTAGGGAAGCTGGTGTTCGTGATCGACTACTAACGTAAAAGCATGGGTGAAAACATCTTAATAAGCCAAGTAAAATTTAAGTTTTGATATTCTGAAAAAAAAATTAATCCCTACCAAACCTCTGTTGGTATAGTTGACAAGAGAGATGTGAAGAGATGCTGGGATGCTTACAGTGTCAGAACAAACGGTTTCTTAATGTGAATGGGCCCCCGTGAGAGAGAAAAAATCAGTGAACCAGTGAAGCTTGACTTGCTTTTG
>BLAZ01000414.1:218029-220529 GCA_014633955.1 Acropora tenuis | reverse complement strand
ACTGAAATGAAACGGGCTTATCACGAACCCACATAACAACCAGCTCCCAATTAGCTTGATAGCTTATATGGTGAAGCACTGGACCGACATCGCAGAGGTTAAGGTTTAACCTCGTGTAACGTTCAGTCCTGACTTTTTGAGGCCCTTCTCTCGCTACTTCTTAATTAACCCACGACAATTCACAATGAACTTGTTTCGAACCGAAATTCGCACACACGAATTGCATGCATTCGTTACATCATACTGATTTTTTTCATTCAAATTTTGGATTTACTCGGTAAATTTATTTAAAATGAATAAAGCTTTCTCTGAGGTTTCTGGAAATTCCTTGGAGTCTTTTACAAGTAATAATAGATTTAGAATAACATAAATATTTTTAAGCGATTTCATTTGGTGGGAGGCTATTATGGTTAAGCCAAAGCTAACGGGATAAACGGTGCGACAGTAATATTAGGAAGCTTAGCAAAAACGTTGAAATTGCAGAGGAAGGAGGACATCGGAAAATGTAACTTCAGGTTTCTGCAATAGTTCGATTATTCCAAGCCGTTTGGATAGCGAATTGTGTGTTAACTAATCCGGGATAAGGTTGTTGTGAGCTTCGACATAAGAAGAAACAATTAGAAGTTTAGTTGTCAAGTATACTTTAGTGTGTGGGGAAACTTACTTAATAAGTAATTCAGTAAGGTATTTGCGAAGGGGCGGAGCTATTGCAATATTTCAACCATACAATCATGGCATTGACTACGCTTAGGTAGAATAATATTTAACTCTAAATACTTGATGCCTTTTAAAAATTTTCAAGAAAAGTTTAGAAAATCTCAGAGAAAGTGCTAAGACCTTATCCGAAAAAGCTAAGCTGAAATTTTAATGCAATAGAAAACTTTTTCTCTCCGAAGGGAGTTCATTCACGGTAATTAACCTCTAGTTGAAGCCAAAAAGGCAGAAATCTAGGTAAGAACGAGATAATGGCCGATTTCGTTTTCAATAAACACGCATGAGAAAAGCCCTATGTATTTTGCATCAATACGCACCGGCACGTACCGTATTGGAGGTCAAAATAACATGAATAATCATTCTCGACAGTAGGCTTATAGTTTTTAAAAGCACATGCGCACTTGTCAAATAGTTAGAGTTACCAGAAAGACACACTTTTACGTACCACTTGGAAGCAGTAACTGGCAAACCTCGATATTTATATGGAAGTGACTTAATACGACATACTGAACCGAGTGGACTAAAGGGATCTGTCTCCTATGGTCTAGGGGCCGACATTTCTCTACCTCCCTGTCTGGTGATAGGCATCTCAGCCTTGGTTCCAAAAGCGATCACCGGGCCGAAATCTCGGGGAACATCTTTCGGCTCGACGATCTAGCACCGCGTCCAAAGGTACTGCGCACATTTCCCTTTCTTTATGTAAATAACGTGTTCTCGGTACTCTTTCTTGCGCATGCGCAAGTTTCCTAGAACCAATTGATTCTATCCCCCTCCTCACCTCCAGAATAATTGGAAAATTGCAATTTCCCTTCTTTTTTAAAAATCGTGGCATCTCTCGTATAGTTGTTGTTTTTTTTTTTTGTGTGTGCTTATATGCTTTTTTGCATGAAGAAGTTAGTTCTCCAGTTTACTAATACCAAGATCTCAGTATTTTTTCGTATGTTTTTGGTGTTTTAATTGAAGACCAGCCCCAAAATAGGCCAAGTTTCACCATTTTGCTGACCATAACCTTCCTAAAACAACCAATAGGCCTTGTGCAACAAACGATCACATGGTACAAAATCCACCATGCTGGAGGGCAAGCGCATGATTATTCCGGCACTGGGACATTAAAACAAAGAGACCTGTACCAGTGAAGCTTGACTTGCTTTTGTTTTGATGTCCCAGTGCGGGAATAATACTGAGCTTGCCCTCCAGCATGGTGGATTTTGTACCATGTGATCTTTTGTCGCAAAAGGCCTCTTTTCCCACTTTAACTTCACAAAATTTAATCATTTTTCCAACGTTGTGTGGGTATTGGAGCCGATTTTTTTTTTACATAGCCCAACTCTAAATTGCTTCTGGAGTTTTTTTTTTTTGTTTTTTGTTTTTTTTTTTCTTATGTTTTTGAAATGTCAAAGTTAAAGGGACACAGTCACCTTTGAGACCGCGCTACCCTGGACACTAGTTTTCTAACTTTGAAAAGAGGTTACCTCAACCCGAAATCAAAGTTACGCGCGGAGTATATCTTTAAATCCGATCAATCTTCGCAGTGTTTTGCGCTATTTCTAATCGTTCCCTGAAGAACCGGTTCTTAAGTGTGCTTTTGTTTATTCTATGATAATATTTTATCACATTTGGTTTAAAACATTGTGAATCGCGTCTCCAAAGAACATGAATAGAAGAGGTGGGAAACGTGAAGGTGCCGGTCGGAAAAAATCGCCTGCCTTGGCCAAAATTAATCAAAAACATTGGAAAGCAAATCATCAATATATATATTTGGAAAATCGTGTTTTCTCGACCTGGC
>BLAZ01000414.1:192408-197896 GCA_014633955.1 Acropora tenuis | reverse complement strand
TTTTTTTTTTTTTCAACACAAAGTAATTATTATATATGGCTAAGTGACTTACCTTTAGACACAAAGTTAATCCTAGACAAAACTATTTTACTTTAGGCTACCTGGTGGTTCTAACGCAGGTCACGAATGCCTCATAAAAACACACCTCCTGTGCCCATGTCGCAGGGTACCAATACAGCTGGGTCGGCTTTGATGGAATCAAGCCAATAGTTACCGCTGACCACACCAGCTCCTTCGCTCGCCTTGATCTCCTGGCAGGACGCAGCAGGAACCTCTTGAATGGAACCCAAGGGAACTGTAAAGTAGCAAGCAACATGTGGCTTTTAAGGAAAAATGATAACTCAACAACGAAAATAAAAATTGCTTTGTTCAGAAGACGTTATGTGTTGGGCCTATAACTCGCACATGATTTGCGTTAATTGTAAAGTAACTATTCAAAATTATTGTAAATTTTAATACCCCGTTTTAATGTTGCTTACTTTCATTCTCAAGCAATCGTAATTTATCTTTTTGAACAGCCCAGTCGTTCAGTTTTTTTAACTTAATTTCTTGTCGTATTTCAACTGGACTAATGACACTCATTCTTAATTCGATACCTCTCTCACTTGGTCTTGTCAGATACACCCGATAATCATCTTGAACATAATCTTGTGGTCTCGCTTCTTTTGTGCGGTTGTTCAACTCGCACAAACGACGACTCCTGACGTAATTGACGCTCTGGCAACGGAGATTGGATTTACATAACACACTGCAGGTAAAGATGTTTCCAGCATTGTGTTCTTGAAACACGTGACCTCTTAACATCGTGCCATATATGGATCGTACAGGTTTACACTGAAGATTGTCTGCGCATGCTTGAAGGGAAATGTAGCACGTCAGAAATATGACTGCTGCTTGGTAAAAGTGGGAGCTCTTGGCCATTTCCCAAAGAAGGAAGCGACTGACACTATACGGCACTAAGTAAAGAAAAAAAAAAACAACAACAACAACAATAAAAATTTCACACACGAGAATGAAAGTTGCGGTAGATTTAGACTCTTGTCAAGTGTTTCACTGTACATGTATTATTAAAACTTCTATGGTTGGATTATTGAATACAAACAATGCAGGCTATTATCGCTGATTACAAGTCTTTGCTCTCATGACGGGCTTTAATACTCGAAACCTCAGCTTCGTTATATTTTTACTGTGAAAATTTCAATCTTTTCAACTTATTTGATACCAAATTGTCGTGTTTTACTTTTCCAGTGACACCACAAAAAATATATAAAAAGTAAGTAATAAAGGTGCGATGCTGTTATGAGACAGTCTTAAATTCTCTAGACATATACTTGCTTCAAAACTGTAAATACTTTTATATCCAGAAACAAAAAAACAAAAAAAAAACAAAAAAAAAGTTGTACGTCGCGACGGTAGTCATATGTTGAGAACTCTGGAGGAAGAGTTAGCAACGGTCTCAGCTTCAATTGTTTAGGATTTTTACGGCTTAGTTTTAATTGGCCCAATGAATTTAAGCCACTGATTGCATAATTCGAGAAAAAAAGTACTTGTTTCAACAGTTGCAAGTTATCGCTTGAAGCAAATTTCTCCAAGTCCTCGGTCTACATTTGTCTGTTCATCTAGCAATCAGTCGAAAGCCTACTACAAAGTGCACAGCTTTAGGAGGAAAAAGAGATGCTGTAGTTTATACAGCAACATTTTAAAATAATGACTCATTTTTTATACGGACATTTCTAAATACCGTACAATTTTAGTGTTTGACGTTTCCGTCCAACTTTTCATCAATCATTTTAAAATTGACAATTATTGTTTTCTTCTTAAGCTACATTTAAAGGATTTACCTCAGCAATCTTGAAGTCGATCCGTAGTCGAAAGGCTAGAAGAACCAGTTCCACTCGAGAAACAGAGAGTGAATAGAATTGCTTATAATGCGACACAGACAATCTAATTCAAACAAGAACTGTAGGTAATCAGGCGAAAAACAAAGAACTTAGTATGAATGGCCCATCATGCGACTTGTGAAATTATGTATACAGTTTTGAAACATCGCATCTATGTCAACATACTTCAGTAAAAATAATCAATTCCATTCCGGATGCTGGCGTTATCATCAACCACGGATGCTGGCGTTATCATCAACCATTAACATGGAAAGCACTGGTGACTTGCCAAGTTAGATTCTTAAGCTTTTTGCTGATGAAAATACGAGATTAATCGCCTGCAGATCTCCCTGTTAAAATTGGTTGCCAAGAGAGATATCACGGTTGCCCGGTGGTGCAGCCGACCTGCTGGAGGGCTTACCGTTTCAAGAACCGGCTAGTAAATTAAAGAAAATGGACCCCTTTCGGTTAGATTGCTTGATATTTTAATAATAGGACTGAGTGGAGTCGAATTCGATCTGTAATCATACGATTGATTAACAAAATCGCTCAAATCAAATTCAAGGAATTGGACCCTGAGTTAAATACTCAGAAAGATTCTTTTCGCGCCAACCTCTTTGCTTGACTCCCCGTGCGAATACTTTGCTATATGCGTATTTTCACGTTGTTATTCGTGTCTCTTAGGAGTTCTCCTACATTTATATTCGTTCTCAATTCACTCATTACTGACTTGATGATGATGTTACGCGAACTTCGAAACGTTGTTGCATTTTAAACTTTTAACCAAGATGGTTTCACCTTTTTTCAAACTTTTGAATTGTATCACAATTGTTTGTAATTAAAAGGTAAATTAGACGATGAAAATTATAGTTTAAGACAACGTTTTGGTGTTCTCATGACACCATCATCAAATCAAAATATAGTATTTAACAGATAACATGTTCTTGACAATTTATGTGCTTGTTGCGAATTTGTTCAAGACGCCTAAACAAAGTTATTTGTCCCGTTTAAGAATTCCTATCCGGAATGATAATATTATCTACTCAAAATGACTAACGAAAAACATAAGAAAATTAATCTAACTGGGATTAAGACAGGTCTTTATATATTCAATAATAATTGTGTCTCAAAGAATTACCTTATCCCAAAGTGACCTTAGCAATGGTGATAATTGAGTAAACAATATGCAATTCTCCACTGACAAGTCAAACATTCCAACAATTTCTCAATTTTTCTCCAAAACCTGATCGTCGATTCTTCGACCTAAATGAAGGCGAACAATATTTTAAATATATACAGTTGCGGTTCGAGGTCCCAAACAAAATTCTAAACGCCTACAAAACGAAACAATTCTGTAAAAATTGCGACCTTAAAATTACGATATCTTTAGTTTCCACAAGAGAATAAAATATAGCTAGTTACATGGATCGATGTTTTCTTGCCATTTCCAAACCAGTTAATTTAATTCTGGGATATGTAGCTCTCATTTTGCAACCCAGATAACTTAATAGTGCTTCACTTTTTGCAAAAGGTTTGATGTATTTCTTTAGTGTACCGTGGTCTGTAAAGCAACAACATGAGGTTGTCATGACAACGCGAACGGCGAATTTTTGTTTATTTTCCAAAAACATTTGTCCATTTTCTACAACGCGGGAGTTAGGAGATGAAATAATTGTGAAATGCAAACATACTAATTGGCAAACTTTTGCAAAGTAAGAAACAAATTTTGGACATTTCTGCATTGTAAACACTCCAGCCTCTTCTAAGTTTCACGCTCACGCCATCAGCAGATGGATTTTCATTTCGAATTTAAAGTACCTTCTCTATAGAAACATCTCTATGAATTTCAAACTCCCGCCAGATAACAAACTCTATTTGCATAATTTGGAACTGACCAGAAACAATAATCCTATTAGCCTTCTAAAGACCTAGTGACGACAAGGAAATCGAGTTGTTGGGTTGCCTGTGCCCTGTTTAAGTGGAACAAATCGAAATAAGTTGTTGTCTGTGGGTTCCAAATCTGCAACAGCGTTTGCCTCACGCCATTTTGACCACGGAACAGTGCGTGGGACTACAAATTGCCCTCAGCAAAGACCTGAATCCAAATGAAAAAAAAAAAAACAAAAACTTTCTCACGTATTTTAAAACTTGGCCGTAACACAGTCTCTCTGGAAGGTTACCTTTCAGTTTGTGGTCAGTTTATGGACACTTCTTATAAAAAAAACATCATTATTACCTAGCAGGCAACCTACCACAACTGACCCTTTTCCGAAATAACTAGATTTGCAGGTACAGAGAAAGGATTCCGGTGTAGATTCTGACAGATGAAGTTATCACAAAAGATTCCCATTGAGCTCTTACATTCGTGTGCGTCCAGAAACAATTTAGCAACATAACGACAGAAAATTTGATTCCAGTTCAAACGAATAATGCTTAGTTAAAAACTTGTCTCTTCTCTTTGCTTTGTGTTTCTGCTTCAAGACATTGATTTGCAACACGCCACCCATATCGTTGACCTAAAAGATTGAAACAGCTGTCCATGGCTGCCGCTGCCTACTAAGCGTATTTAGGTGCATGCGCATTCGTCAAATACTAGCTGGCTCTCACGTTTCTTGTGCGTACCACGGTATACGTTGTACACAATACCTTTATCCTTTTTTATAGCTAAATGATTATTGAGGCTTCGGAGTTTACTTTTGTGTAGCAAAAGAAGTTATCTGTATAAGGAATGGTCCACAGCTATCGACAGGACAAAGCAAAACTGAGTTTCAAATAAAGTAAAAAAAAAAGCCATAAGGTAAAGAGAAGGCAGTTTACCCCTAGACAGAACATGATAAAGTGTAAGGTTAGTTCCACACAAACCTCAACCGCAAAGCCATTCTGGGTGGATAATTTAATTTCAGTCTATTCGGAAGTGATTAACGTCCCCAAGGCTGCTTCATAAAAACTCACCTCCTGTGCGTATGGCACAAGACACCAAAGTAAGTTGGCCAGGATTGATGGAAACCGCAGACCGCACTAGTTCTCTCGCTCGCTCTGATCGCCTGGCAGGATACAGCAAGAACCACTTGAATGGAACCCAAAGGAACTGCAAATTAGCAAACAATATGTAAATATTTAGGCACAAGAATAAAATAAATTTCCCGTGAAATAACCCGTTAAGATGATTAAAGGAAAGTTTTCCTTTAGAAAATTAGTTTCGAAGAGCCACCCACGGTTGGCTAGTTAACGTTCGAAAATTCTTGTTTAAAACTTAAGAAGATTGCGCAGCGATAACAACAACCAGAACGTTTAACTTACAAACCTGCAAATTTGTTGAGCAAAAATACAAAAGCAAAGAGTTTTGTCGTGCCATGCGGAGCTATGGCAATATCATGGCGTTAACCTACCTTTAGGTAGCAGAATAATATCTTAATCTAAATGTTTGATGACTTCCAAGAAAAATTCCTTTCAAAAACTTCAAGAAAAGTTTCCAAAATCTCAGAGAAAGAACATTATTCGAAAGTTCTGAGCTGAAAATTTAACGCAAGAGAAATTTTTTATCTTTCCGAAGGTAGTTCATTCACGGTAATTAATTTTTAGTTGAAGCCGAAAAGAGAGAAATTTAG
>BLAZ01000414.1:182408-184908 GCA_014633955.1 Acropora tenuis | reverse complement strand
GACCTGAAAATCATTATGATATCTTTAAATTCCACAAAAGAATAAAATACACATGGATCAAGGTTTTCTTTCCATTACCAAACCACTCGAAGTAGCTCACAATTTGTAACTCAAACTTAATGTTAATACTGCTTCACTTGTTGCACGAACTTTGATGTATTTTCTTAGTGTGTCGTAGTCTGTAAAACAACAACATGAGGTTGTCATGACAACGCGAACGGTGAACATTCAAGTCTTTGTTTTTGTTTATATTCCTAAAACATTTGTCCATTTTCTACAACGCGGGAGTTAGGAATGGAAATAATCGTGAAACCTAAGCATATTAATTGGCAAGCCTTTTTTCCAACCTGTTTGCCGAAACGAAAACGAAAATGAGACGATCTGTTACTTTGGGTATAAAACGTCGTGTGCTTAATGCTCAGATCTCCTTTTTTTTCCTCCTTTGGGTAAGAAATAGTTTTTTGTTTGTTTCTTTGTTTTTAGTAGATAAAATAAAGACAAGAATAAATTAACAAATTGCCTCCAGGTCTTAATTTTAATCACTAAATTTTTCTCGCTGCGTTCAAGCGAACAAAAGAACCCTTTCTATCTGAACCCTCCGGACTGTAAAATCCTACCCTACTGAAAAATGTACTAAATAAAAATTCGTAAAGTCATTTCGAAGTTCTTTACAGATCTATAATTAAATATAGATTTTTAAGTCATATTTCGACAATATTACAGCCGAGCTAAAATGAGGGCCAAGATGTTAGGGCTGCAAATGTTGGGGTGCTTAAATGAAAACATTGCCTTACTTGAAGAGGACATCATCTTAATAATTTTTCTGGGAAATAATATCTCGTCCAAGCATCCTTGGCTTTTAAAAACGAATACTAATATTTCTGGAATCAGATTGGTATGAGCGGTTCGAGGTTACAAAAAGAAAATAAAATATTTTTCATCAAGTCAGTTCTCTAATTATCCGCACATCAGCAAAATAGATGTCTTCGGTCGTTGATAGGTATGGACGAGCACGGCTGTGACATGTACAACAATATAAGCCGCACGTGCAAAGCTTGCAAAATACTATTGCTAAATATGCAAATTTGTGACCTTCTTGTCCTGTTGTGTCGTTTGCTACAAGGTTGATCTTGCAATAGTTCCATCCCTATGCAAAAAGCTTTTAATTGTAAGCTTTCAAAGTAAGTTCCTGCATTACTAAAATTAGACTTCGAGCCAAAATAACGAAAATTTTCTTACGTGCACATTTTTTGAAGGTAAAATTGATGATGTTAGTTACGGGTACAATCATATTTAATAAGAGGTGTCAGTGCCCTCATGACACAATCATCAAGTCAAAATATCACATTTAACAGGTAACAAGATTTTGACAATTTATCTGTTTCTTGCTAATTTGTTTAAGACGCCTTAATAAACTAAGCTGATTGTTCCATTTAAGAATTTTTATCAGGCATGATAATGCTATTGACTCAAAAAAGAAAATAAACGAATAACGTAAAACAGGAGAAAATTAACTCTGACTGAGATTAAAACTAGTGTTTTCTTTTTTCAATCAATATTTGCGTCTCAAGGAATCACGTTATCCTGTACTGGCCTTAGCAACCGTTAACAAACAACCTTCAACTGACAGGTCGAACATTTCAACAATTCACTTCATCGTTCAAGAGCTGATCCTCGACTATTCGACGTTAGTCAAGGCAAACAATAATTTTAATTTATGCTGTTACGATTCCAAGTAGCAGACAAAAATGTAAACGCTTACAAAAGCAAACAATTCTGTAAACATCGGGAGCTAAAAAGCATTATACCTTTAGTTTCCATAAAAGAATAAAATACTCATGGATTAAGGTTTTCTTTCCATTCCCAAACCACTCAAATTAAGTAGCTCGCAATTTGCAACCCAAACTTAATCTTAATAGTGCTTCACTTGTTGCACGAACTTTGTTGTATTTTCTTAGTGTGTCGTAGTCTGTAAAACAACAACATAAGTTAGTCATGACAACGCGAAGGGCGAACATTCAAGTCTTTGTTTTTGTTTATGTTCCAAAAAAATTTGCCCATTTTCTACAACGCGGGAGTTACGAGATGAAATAACCGTGAAACGCAAACATATTAACTGGCAAACGTTTTTTCCAACCTGTTTGCCGAAACAAAAACAAAAATGAGACGATCTGTCAGTTTGGGAATAAAAAGTCGTGTGATGGATATTCAGATCTCCTTTTTTTTCTCCATTTAGGCAAGAAATATTTTTTTGTTTGTTTGTTTTTAATAGGTAAAATAAAGACATGAATAAATTAACAAGTTGCCTGCAGGTCTTAATTTTAATCATCAAATTTTGCTCGCCGCGTTCAAGAAAACGAAAGAACCCTTTCTATCTTAGCCCTCCGGATTCAGAAATCCTACATTTCAGAAAATGTACTAAATAAAAATTAAAACTTAAAAAAAATTAGACTTCGAGTCAAAATAACGAAAATTTTCTTACGTGCACATGTTTTGACAG
>BLAZ01000414.1:163591-171091 GCA_014633955.1 Acropora tenuis | reverse complement strand
ATGACCCTTCAAGAGGGATTGAAGCGTAACCTAATATTAGCTACTAGTTTCTTTCCAAAACTTGACTGGTAGTGTCCAGTTCCTTCTCAGTCGGTGCCGCAGAAACGGAGATAGCATGGTCTCTCAGGATATGTCCCATCGATGTAATAGAGATAGTACCCACTGCAGTTTTGCACTTGAATGTTGACGGAAAAATAGCAACAATTTGAATCCCAGTTGAAACACACCTGTCGTGTCACTTTACCCTCGTGTTCCTGGGGTTGAGCGCCATTTAACCACCCCGTAGCGTCTGTCCCGCATTTTCGCGACGGGACGCAAGAAGTGGGCATTTTTGTGCCCGCATCCCCTTGGAAACGAAACCATGCAGGCCCAAGAGTGTCGTCGCAAAGGAGAGGTGTATTGTCGTTTGTCACCTTTCTGTCGCCACTGTTCAATACTTGGTAGTTTTGACAGTCTATATATATCAAAAAACAAAAAGAAAACAAAACAAAAAAAAACAAAACAAGGAAACAAAAACAAAAACACAAAACAGGAAGTTATTTAATTCAGCGATTATTTACACCAACAAACCAATTTTGCACACCTAACCTTAACTCCACCCCCCCTCCTTACTTCGAAAAAAAGAAACAAAGAAATCATGCTGAGCATGTAATATTATGTAGACGATAAAGCATGCACCACACGTGCAGCACGTGAGCGATCATTTTTTTCAACTAAACTATGTCAATAAACGTTCCGGTATTAACTTAACCCAAAAGATCGCTGCTTTAGTCAACCGAAGGAAAGCAATCTTTTCAAGCTAGCACCACTTTGTTACATATATCATCTCATGCTCAAAGAAATTCATTAAATACTTGCCGTCTAGAATGCAGTAACTCTCCCCGTCTCCACGATAACCAGACTTGCACGTGCACTTGTAGGAGCCAAGTGTATTTGCGCAAATAGCTCTTTCACTGATACAATTGTGAGTTCCGCTGGCACATTCATCGATATCTCATAAAAAGGAGAAAAAATTACTAAGGATTAGATAACTCTCCCGATCTCCAATGGAACGCGGCTCGTCAATTGACGGCAAACTGAATAAAAGGTACGGAGAAAAGATTTCAAATTTTTGTATTAACGTTAAAAAGCAGCACTTTTGAACAACACAATCTGCACCAGTGGTTTTCGTTATTTGTACGTTTGCACTGAACCTTTCTTGTCCTATCTTTGGTGTGAAATAACCTGTTTTGCAATTGTGTGGGCAACGTAACACTTTTCTTCTAATCTCTAAATCAAGCCGCTGATACCAACTTAACTCCCAGATAGTTAAAACACATTTCGCAGTCATGATGACTTGGAATAACTGAAAAACGACCGCGGAAATGCAAGGTAATTTTTTTCAGATGGCGTTGTGGTTATGAGGCCCAATGTAACTAGTCTTTAAATTGTGGCTCGGACTTGTATTCTAAAGTTAGACAACGCTGCGAACTGATTATTTCCCGGTAATTTCAATTTTAATTGAGTTTGATATTGTTTTATTAAAACCACAGGCTAAAAGTGAAGCAAGCAACCTACCAACGCAGGTGAAACCTTTTCCGGAAAACCCGGATTTACAGGTGCAAACAAATGATCTAAGTGTGTTTTGGCAGATGGCGTTTTCATCGCAGATTCGCACTGAGGCGTTGCATTCGTCTTCGTCTAAAAAAAAAAAAAATAAAAAAAAAATAAAATAAAAATAAGTTAACATCTCAAAGAACAAAGATATGATAGAACGCAGACTTTAAAGGAAATCGTTTCTGTTTTCACTCTGCATCGCGATTCCGCACCGATCAATAACCTGCAATACATCAATTTAATTGCTACAGTCGACCAAACTTAAATCGACTGCTCAATGCTTTTGTAATTTGGCTATAAAGTAATTATTATGGCTTAGTGAGTGACCCTTACACACAAGGTTAATCCCAGTAAAACCTATTTTATTGCAGGCTACCTCATAATTCTAACTAGGCTCACGAATGCCTCCTAAAAACACACCTCCTGTGCGCATGTCGCAGGGTACCAGTACAGCTAAGTCGGCTTTGATGGAATCAAGCCAGTAGTTACCGCTGACCGCACTGGTTCCTTCGCTCGCTTTGATCTCCTGGCAGGACGCAGCAGGAACCTCTTGAATGGAACCCAAGGGAACTGTAAGGTAGCAAACAACATGTGGATTTTGGGAAAAAAAGATAAATCAATAAAAAAATAAAAAAATTGCTTTGTTCAGAAGACGTGATGTCTTGGGCCTAAAATTCGTATATGAGTTGCGTTAATTTAAAAGTAACTACCGTATTCAAAATTATTGTAAATTTTAATACCCCGTTTTAATGTTGCTTACTTTCATTCTCAAGCAATCGTATTTTTTTTTCAACAGCCCAGTCGTTCAGTTATGTTAACTTAATTTGTCGTATTTCAATTGGACTAATGACACTCATTCTTACTTCGATACCTCTCTCACTTGGTCTTGTCAGATACAGCCGATAATCATCTTGAACATAATCTTGTGGTCTCGCTTCTTTTGTGCGGTTGTTCAACTCGCACAAACGACGACTCCTGACGTAATTGACGCTCTGGCAACGGGGATTGGATTTACATAACACACTGCAGGTAAAGATGTTTGCAGCATTGTGTTCTTGAAACACGTGACCTCTTAACATCGTGCCATATATGGATCGTACAGGTTTACACTGAAGATTGTCTGCGCGCACTTTAAGAGAAATGTAGCACGTCAGAAATATGACTGCTGCTTGGTAAAGGTGGGAGCTCTTGGCCATTTCCCAAAGAAGGAAGCGACTGACACTATAGGGCACTAAGTAAAGAAAACAACAACAACAACAATAATAAAAATTTCACACACGATAATGAAAGCTGCGGTAGATTTAGACTCTTGTCAAGTGTTTCACTGTACATGTATTATTAAAACTTCCATGGTTGGATTAATGAATACAAACAATGCAGGCTATTATCGCAGATTACAAATTTTTCCCCTCATAATGGGCTATAACACTCGAAACCTCAGCTTCTTTATATTTTTATTGCGGAAATTTCACCCTTTTCAATTTATTTGATACCAATTTGTCGTGTTTCACTTTCCCACATTTTCTTTACAAATTAAAGCTGTCATGATATTACCAGACAGTCTTAAATTCTCTAAATATATACTCGCTGCAAAACTGCATGTAAATACTTATATATCCAGAAAAAGAAAAAAAAAAGTGTTGTATGTCGCGGTGGTTGTCGTATCATTTGAGAACTGCAACGATCCCGGCTTCAATTGCTAAGGACTTTTACGGCTTAATGCTTTATCGGTCCAATTTAAGATACTGATTGCATAATTCGAGAAAAAAAGAACTCTTTTCAACAATTGCAAGTTATCGTTTGAAGTAAATTTCTCCACTTCCTCGGTTTACATTTGGCTGTTCATCGAGCCATCAGTCGAAAGCCTGCTATAAAGTGCAGACCTTTAGGAAGAAAGAGAGATGCTTTTGTTTAGAATTGGGCATTCGTGGTTGCAAAACGGTAGGCAACATAAATCCCTCTCTGTTACATAATTATGCCACAAAGCTTTTAAATTATAGCAAGACATATTTTTGCAAAGAACATTTCTTTTCGTCAATCATTTCAAAATTGACAATTTTTGTTTTGTTCTTGAACTGAATTTTCTTACAAAGGACTTACCTCAGCAGTCTTGAAGTCGATCAGCACTCGAAAGGCTAGAAGTGTTCCACTCGAGAAGCAGAGAGACAATACAATTGCTCAATGATGTAACAGAGACAATCTAATTCAAAGAGCAGCTGTAAGTAATTAAGCGAAAAACAAGGAACCTAATATGATTGGCCCATCTTGCGACTTACGAAGTTATGTATAGATCACCCGCGGTATCTATGTCAACAAACTTCCGTAAAAATCCTCAGTTCCTTTTCGGATGTTGTCGTTATCATCGACCACTAACGTGGAAAGCATTAATGAAAAGCCAAGTTAAATTCCTAGGATTTTAGATGATGAAAATGTGATATTGAGTTCCTGCAGAACTCTCTGCTAAATTTAGTTGCTAAGGAAGATGTAACGGTTGTCCTGTGGTGCAGCCGACCTACTGGAGAGCTTGCTGTCTCAAGAAACTGCTAGTAAATTAATGTGAATGAACCCCCTTGAGTGAGATTGCTTAATACTTCCTGTTAAGGTTTTGGAGTTGTTCCGTAAATTGATGGAAATTTTAGAACTTTCTCTAGCATTTCTGGAAAATTCGTGGAGGCTTTTAGAAGTTATTTACTGATCTACAATTAAATATAGATTTTTAAACCATATTTCGAGACTATTGAGCTAAAATGAGCGCCATGTTGTTAGGGCTGCCAAAGTTGGGGCGCTTAAATAAAAACATTGCCGTCCTTGGAGAGGACATCTTCCTAATAATTTTTCTCGGAAAAATTATCTCGTCCACGTAGGGTTGGCTTTTCACAATGAGTACTAATAATTCTGGAAAGAGATTTGTTCGAGAGTAGAAGAAAAAAAATGAGGACGTGTCATCAAGTCAGTGCTCTCGTTATCCGTTCATCAGTAAAATAGGTGTTTTCGGTCGTTGATAGGTCTGGGAGAGCACAGCTGCGAAACGTACTAAAATGTAAACCGCTCGTGCACAGCTTGCAAGATACTGTTTTGCTAAATACGCAAATTTGTGACCTTCTTGTCCTTGTTGTGTCGTGTTGCTAAAAGCTTGTTGTTACAACAGTTCCTTCCCCACGCAAAAAGCTTTTGATTGAAAGCTTTCAATGAAAGTTGCCGAATAATTTAAATTAGACTTCGAGTCAAAATAACGCATTTTTTTTTTACCTGCAGATTTTTTAAGCAAGGTAAATTTGACGAAAAAAAAAATATTTTGTGGGTTCTGTCTTCGCTGCTTAGTAAATGAAACCCTTTCGGCGGCTAAAATATCGGAGGATAATGTCCAAGGCTGAAAGATTGTCCTAAGAATGACCAGTAGCTTCGAGGGCAACTGTGGAACCCTCTGACAAATTTCTCGAAGCGAACACACGTAGATCGTTTCTGTATATTTTGTGGATTTTTTCGTGTTTCTCGGTAGGGAATTGACATCCAGCTTTCATTTATCCGTCACAGGCTCCTGCAAAAGAGTCTGTTTTGGTTCTCCTTGACCAATTAAAAATTTAGCTTCAACGTTTGCTTGTTTCTTGGTTTTCCTTCCGTCGACATAAAATCAGACGACGGATATCATATTGGAGATCGTCCTATAACCAATGTCCTATTTTGTATCACGTACAGTAGTAAGAGCCGTCAAAAATTATTCGGTGGTTATAAAGTCAAATATTCTGATCTCTACAAGAGTTGTTACTTATCACTGACACGAGCTGAACTACCTGCCTTAATAGACTGAGCAATCGCGGCATTTAAGTCAGATAAGTTTTAATAGCTGTAGATTTCCGAACTAAAAGGTGCAAAATCATTAACTTATGAGGTGGGCTTTGGATCCAAACAGAATAAGTAAGACTAATCCTGTGGTTGACCCAAAATGAAGAACAGAAGAAAATTAACTCTAAATGGGATGAAAGCAGGTGTTTATTCAATCAATAATTGCGTCTCGAAGAAGAAAGTTATCCCGTAGTGAGCTTAGCAACAGTGATACTTTAGTAAACAATGAACAATCTTCCACTGACAGGTCGAACATTTCAAAAATTAACTTCATCGTTCAAAAAGCTGATCCTCGATTCTTCGACGTAAATCAAGGCAAACAATAATTTCAATTTATGCTATTACAGTTCCAAGTCGCCGAGAATAAAAAAAATGTAGACGTTGGGACCTGAAAAGGATGACATTTTTAATTTCCACAAGAGAATAAAATATACATGGACCAAGGTTTTCCTTCCATTTCCAAACCACTTAATTAATTCTGGGATACGTAGCTCACACTTTATAACCCAAATTTCTTAACAGTGCTTCAGTTTATGCACAGAGGTTTGATGCATTCAGTCTTTAGTGAACCGTAGTCTGCAAAACAACTGCGTAAGGTTTGATGACAAAGCGAACGGCATACATTCAAGTTTTTATTTTTTTATTTGTTTTATCTTTTTTTTTTTTTTATCTGTTCTTACTCTAAAAACATTTGTCCATTATATTATTGTCTACAACGCGGGAGTTAGGACATGAAATAATCGTGAAACGCAAACATGCTAATTGGCATACTTTTGCAAAGTAGAAAATAATTTCTTCAAAATTTTTTTTTTTATGACCACTCTAGTCTGTTTGCCGAAACTAAATCACAAATGAGGCGATCTATCACATTGGTGATAAAAAGTCGTGCGCTGAATAACTTAAAGAATGCAAGGCGTCTAGGATCGAAGATTTTTCTTTTTTTTTCCTTTCTCTGGGTAACCTAATTACCAGAAAACAATGAAAAAGACAACGAAACGCTTAACACAGCGGAGTGCAGTTTTTTGTTCGCCACGTTCAAGAAAACGAAAGAACCCTTTCTATCTTAACTCTCCGGATTGAGAAATCCTACCCTACTGAAAATGTAATAAAAAAATAAATAAATAAATAAAATACTAGTTAGCAGCACCCTGAGAACTGTGTCTGTAAAACTTGTTTATTCTGCGGCGTGTTTCGTCTAGCTTAAGTAAACTTATTCATGGAGTCTTACAATAATACATTAGACGCCTGCACCGTTAGCCATGCCTGATGGTAAGAAGTGACGGCTAAAAGCTTTACAATTTGACAGGATTTACCAAAGAGACCAGGCGCAGCTATGTAACATCAGGGTAAGGCGTGAGAAACAATATTTTGGGGCGACGGTTTTAGCTAAAGCCGAAACGCGGTGGAGAATAAATAAGTTTTACAGCTGCAGTTTGCAGACTGCTGCTCAATCGTTCAATTTTAGTTATTTATTTCATTACAATAGAATAAAGTTTGTTTTGTCTATCCTTAAACTTCGTGGGAATTAGAGGCAAACATAGAGCCTGAAGAGTTGTTTTACTAAAGTGAAGTTTCCATTGTCGTCCAAACAAATTTGTGAAATGAGACAATTGCCTTTAATTGCTTAGAAGGCTATTAATACTGGACAGACCGGATTATTTTTCTTTCAACCAGCCATATAATCACTTTTGTCCTTGCCAATGACTTAATCATTGCTTAAACTTCTATTTTAACTTAGCTGTTTGAGGTCTGCCAGGAACGCAGGTGTATTGAGCGTCCCTGAGTAAGCATTCTTTTTTCCACTTTTCTCCGCCTCAGTCCACAAGGAACTTTACCATTTTATTTAATTAATTATTTTTTAAAGAGTCCAAACACTTTCTATTAAATTTCCCAGCCCCAATGGGAATTTAAAGGCTTTTTAGCTTTTCAGATTTGCATGCAAAAAAAATGCCCTTGTAAAATCTATAGCTACGACAGACGACCCCCCATTGCCCTCTCCAGTTTGAGATGAAAGTTTGAGACTTTCACTCCATGCAAAATTTTCCACTAAATGATCCAGCC
>BLAZ01000414.1:134976-139976 GCA_014633955.1 Acropora tenuis | reverse complement strand
ATATAATTATTATTACTATTATTATTAATTATTGTTATAAGTATTATCATTATTATTATTATTATTATTATTATTATTATTATTTTTATTACTTTTTGACTACGTGTCACCTAGGAGCTGAAAGCTCGTTTAAACGTGAACGTGAAACTGTTTGCCGAAACTGAGCAATATCGCTATATATACTCTTGTCTTTAGAGTCAGATATGTCCATGCACGAGTTGCTAAAAGCATGGTTAGCACTAACTACCATGGACCTCTTTCGTAAGCGCGGTCATATTTAGTATTTAAGTATTCTAATGCTAATAAGCCCTATTAACTTTTCTGCCATGGGCACAATTGTTAAAGAGACAAAAACAGTAACCCTAATCATAACATAAAAATAATCTAAACACTAAAGTTACAATGAGCGGTTTACGCTTTGGCTTAACAAGTTACTTCGTAGCGTTTATCATGACCGAAATTGGGAATGCGTCTATTTACTTGCATTTCTACATAAGTGAAGAAACAAATATTTCAATTGACCAATGACGAGTGTACTATCTGAGAATATGAAAGTCCGATTTTACCTTCCCCAACCGTTGTTTATTGGAGAAGGATAAAGCAGTTAGCTTTTATATGCTTTTCCTCGTTATCTGTGTCTTTCTTAAGAGATTCGTTGCCGCAGGATTTCTCGTCATGTTGCCCCGATCTTAATCCATTGGAACCAAATCCATTTCTTGATTCGCAGGACAGGCAATCGCTGTTATTATTTTCCAAGAGACCGATTTGTGTGACTGCAGTATTCGATAGTCCACTAGATGGATTTACATTAAACCCCTCCAAGTTGCATCTACTCTGAAGTGATGATTCTGGCAAGAGAGATTTCCACTTCTTTCTGCCAATGTTTGTTGCTTGGTGAGTGTTTCTTGACATAAGCGAGTGTAAGGAGCTCGCTTGGTAAGAAGCTGTTATCCAGTTGGTCTCTTGTCCTTCAGTTTGCATCCCAAGACAGAGTTTTGTGAAAAGCGTAGTACTCCAGAAACTTGGCATTTTCGTTTAATCTTGGTCGATGCCAGATTTACCAGAAGATTGGTTCAATGGCATTTTGTTAGTCCACAAGTGTGAGTCGTCGGAGAATGTAGTCTACAGAAAGAATGAAATGATCATTAGACTGAGGAGAAGATTTCAAATTGCCTACCTCTTCCTCTCTTAAAGACGATCGTCGAACAAGGAACCCTACAAAACAAATTGAACAGGGAGGTTGACAATCTGGCTCCAGTTGTTCGAACACTGGATAGTGCTATCCACTGGATAAATCACTATCCACTGGATAACTCAATTGGATTTGCTGGTGTTTATCCGCTGGATAGTGAGGTTTTCTGATCGTTCAGAAAGAGCAGATTATATAATGTAGTTTAACTATTTAATGCTAATTCTGCCGAGTTTCATTGCACAATTGATGCGCTTATGCTAATGACGTAAATTCCCCGCTGACAAAACGAAGTGGCGTTCTTTGGTACAGTTCCCCAAACAAGACCCAAGACCTTTCCGACTCGATGCAGGGCAAAGTTGTTGGCACATCGCGTTTGCTATGGTTCTGGCCTATATTTTCTGCGCATTACTAGCCTCTAGTTTCCTCTTAGTCTCCAGTTTCCCTTTGGTAACTTACTATCGGTGCCCGGTTAACTTACAGTCTAATTAGCTGATGCCAGTTCTCTTCCAATCCTAAACTATTACTATCTAGTTCCTTCTCATTCGTTGTCATAGAAACGGAAATTGCACCGTTGCTCAGCATGCGTCCCACTTATGTCACAACGATAGAACCTCCTGCAGTTCAGCAGTTGAATATTGACGGACCAATGAAACAGAAATTTAGGTAGACACGAGATAGCGGACGATTTCTTTTTCAATAAGCATGAGAAATCGCTATATATTTTGCCTCAATACACGCAGACACGACCGTATGGGAGTCAAATTGACTTGAATAATCGTTCTCAACCGTAGGCTCATCGTTTTGAAAAGCACATGCGCAATTGTCCAATAGTTCCTGGCAAGACACACTTTTAGCTACCACTTGGAAGTAGTAACTGGCACACTTTGCAATTTATATGGAAATGACTTAATATGACATGTTGGATGAGAGAGATCTGTCAGGTATGGTTCAGGGGCCGACCTGGCGACAGGTATCTGAACCTTGGTTCCAAAAGCAATCACCGGACCGAAAGCCACTCCATACAAAAGTGTGCAACTTTGTCCTCCTGAGAAAGAAACTGTAAAGACACGTGAAAGTAACACTCTCGCTCAAATTATTTAAATATTTATTCGTACGAGTGGTGTTTAGGATTGATATCTTCGAATCGTAATTGATTTCGATGTGCCGTTACATTGATGTGCAGAAAAACCGACAACAATGCCTTTTGATATATGTAAGTAAATATTTGCACACAGTGATGTTACTAGCATTCGTTATCTTCAAGTTACACGCTTACTCAATCATCAGACGGATTTTCATGATGACTTTAACGCACCTCCATGTCTATAAAAGCATCTTTAAGCCACGATATTGAACTATGTTTGCATCCTTTGGAACTGATAGGAAACAATTTATAACTTGAATTGATTGTCTTTCAATCAGTCTCACGCTTCCTAATCGGGTAGTTGAGATACCTGTGTCTTACCCCGAGTACTGAGTAGAGATCGAAATTTAAGGGTTGTCCGTTCATGGGTTCAAAATCTGGGCCATCTTGAGACGTAACTACATCGAGCGTTGCCATTGTTTCTTTTGCGATATTTTGAAAACGGAGCATTGAGTGGAACTACAGGTTGCCCCTACCTTGGTTAGAAAGCTCAGCAAAGATCTGGCACCACCTACAGAAAACTTTATCCAAAAATCACAAAACATAACGATTGTTCCGCATTAATAATTTTTTACTTTCAAGCAATACCTACGATCATTCCTAAATCATACTTATTTGTTTTATGAAACTCGTCCAAGATCCCTGAGGCAACGCACTATAATGTGCGATTACTACTCTTCTTTCTTCATATATAGCTATACAGAACTAAATATAGATTATTACATGTTAAGAACCTGATATCGTTCTTATTCACGAGTTCTTAATACCATATCGCGAACGAGCGAGTTTACGAGTGAGTGAGCGATATGGTATTAAAAACTTAATTTGTTTATTACATATTACACTTTTTAAAGATATCAAGCCACATGGTTGAAGTACAAGAAAGCGTTGACAAAACTGCAAAGCAATTCTTTCCGCCAAAGGAATTCTTCCCTCCAAATTTGACGCCAGGCGTCAGCCTAAATCTAAAATAATGCCCACCCTGCGGTTTTGGATGGATAGATGGTCACGTGACCAGCCGCAACAAGGGTCTCTGTTCCAACGATTATGGGAGGCAGAGAAGAGAGACCCTGGGAACGAGGTTGCCCTGTATGAGTACAAAATATGAGTGTGGAATTTGAAGCGAGTTGTCAAATTGACCGACAGTTCACCGTAAACTTGTAATTTACATTAGCAAATATTCAAAATGTGTCTGAACTTACTGTCTAGAATGAAATAATTCCGCCCGTCTCCAAGGTACAAGTGCACTTATAAGATCCGAGTGCATTTGTACAATTAGCTGTTTCATTGATACAAATGTGAATTCCGCTGGCACATTCATCGATATCTTATGAGAGTGAAAAATTACTCGAGGTTAGAAAACGGTATCGATCTTCTATGCAATAGGTGGTTTTCACATTACATCAGAGCCGCCATGTTGGTGGACGAAAACAAAAGATTTCTAATTAGCTCCTTTTGTTCGTCCACCAGCAATTGTACATTGCAACATTGTTATTTGTATCCTTAGAGATTGGTTGCAAACTACCTATATGACCCGTCAGTTTAAGTTGCTGCATATTTCCTTTGAAACAACTATGCTAAAACCCGCAAGCTAAATGTGTAAAAAGCAACAGCTTAAACCATGTCCGGAATAATTAAATTTGCAAGCACAGTTCACTTCACCCCCAAATCAAGTCAGTTCAAATAGAAGAATTTCATGTACTCATCACATCAGATATGTACATAAAGTGAACGGATGCCTACCTCCTCTGCGCATGTCACAGTACATCAAGGTAACTTGGCCAGGTTTGATGGAGTCAAGCCAATACTTACCTCTGTCTGCACTGGTTCCTTCGCTCGCTTTGATCTCCTGACAGGATGCAGCAGGAACCTTTGAATGGAACCCTAAGGAACTGCAAATTAGCAAACAAAATGTAAATATATTTAGGCACGAGAATGAAATAAATTTCTCTTGAAATATTGAGATGGCTATAGGAAATGTTCCTTTAACCATATAGGATGCCTATATAAGATGCCTATAAACAGAGCCAGGATTCGAGCCAGGACTCGACAATATTTCGCTTTCCTGCCATTTTCAACTCCTGCAAGTCACACGAGGCCGTGGTTGTAATCAGGGAAGGTAAGGTCGCTGTTGCTTTTTTGCTTTGTCGAGTTTTTGCCTTTTACAGAATCGTTTCATCCTCTTTTAAAGAACTACGACTTAACAAAACTGATTTTTTTAAAAGTTTTTAATGCATGTTCCACTCACTTTTCAAAGGAGTTTTCAGAAAACTATTGTCAATTGTAAACAACTGCAGTCTAGTTTTCCAGCCCATAAAGGGAAATTTTCCCTCTCTTCCTTTAGTTCGCCTAAAGGCGAAGACTACGCAAGATTACAAGAACCAGAACGTTACAAATATGCAAACTTGTTCAACAATTGCAAAAGCAAAGAATTTTGCCGTGCGCGCGTGGCTTTAACACGATCACACATTTCTTTGCCATTCATTGCCAAAAATACAAAACAAAACCAAAAAAAATAAAAAATGACGTCAATCGATGAAATGTTTAGAAGATCTGTGAGGATGAGACTATGACTTTTAAATGATTTTACTTTTCTCTCCTAATTTCTCACCCATTATTGCCAGCTTTGTTGGACAGTTAACGTTCGTTTTAGACTCGGAACGA
>BLAZ01000414.1:112011-116972 GCA_014633955.1 Acropora tenuis | reverse complement strand
TACATTTTGAACTATATAACGATTTGGTGCTTGTAAATCTACAAATTGCCAAAAGGAAGATAAAAGAAATCATGTGTTTCTTTGCCGCCAAGTCGCTTATGCGTGTAATGAGTACCATAGCAACTTGCTTGTGCCAAATTTCGTCATTAATATATCCTGTTCAAATGATCAATTTTAATAACCATTCATGCTTTTAAAACAATAATTTTCCCCGAAGACGTTCAGTTCACTTAGCGACCCTACTTTAAGATCTCGTTGTCAAAATTTGTTGTAAACTTCGGTATCGATTACAAGCGCAACTTTTCACCGAAATAGTATAAATTGAAGATTCGCAACTTTTCGTTGTGCCCCAACTATAAAAAGGCAGGAGGTTTTTTGCACATCTGGGACAATATAGAACAATAACTGCTATATATTGCAGTTTATCGTTGCAACTTGTACTGAGTAAACTGCTTTAATTTAGCTTCATTTTTTTGACGGTTTCGTTTTTGTAGCGTTATACGTGTGTCCCTTATACCAGCGTTTCTCACCACGATTTTTCTACCCTATTGAAGAATTCATTCATCGGGTAATCAGACTTGCACGCGCACTTGTAAGATCCATGTGTATATGTACAATCATCTGTTCCATTGATACAATTGTGAGTTCCTCTTGCACATTCATCGATATCTTATGGAAGTGAAAAAAAAATATGGGCTAGAAACTATCTGGTTCTTCTACGGAATACGACCCGTCGTTTTTGCGAGAAGTTTGGAAAGTAACCAAGAGCTCACGGATACAAAAAAATAAATGAATAAAAAAAAATAAAGCTCATGTCCTGTGTGTTTGTCATAGGACGCCAATACAACTTGGACGGGTTTGATGAAATCAATAATTACCGCTGGCCGCACTGGCTCCATCGCTTGCTTTGATCACCTAGAAGGACGAAGTTGCAACCTCTTGAATGAGGGAATTATAAGGTTCCAAACAACGTGGGGATATTTGGCCCGTCCACTGCTAAGGGGCTCCTTATTGACGAGTAAAATCTTCTGGCGTTAGACAGAGTAAAATCTATAAATGTCATAAGGGCGCCTACGGCAGTTAAAGCGTTAGGCACGAGAATGAAATAATTCTTTTTTTGGAAGAAAAAGAAGAAAGTTTTCGCTGCGCGTGTGAGTTACAAAGAGCCACTGACTGTTGTTACGTTTTCATTCGAAGGCATCAATTTTGAGACTTAACACACAGGCCGAACTGATGATAAACATTCCCCACGCAAAGCAATACTACTAATAACTACAGTACTAGTGAAGATATGTTTAGTTCTCTACACTCAATTCAGATTCTCAACGACTTCAAACTGATTTTCGGTGTTTTTTAATTAACTTAATTCTCTTGTGGTTTAATTCAAATTTTGTTTTTATTTTAAGACCTCTTTCCCTAGGTGTTCTCATATAAACCCGACCGCGTCTTAAACATAATCTTCTGGTCTCGCATCTTTTGCCCGGCAAATGACAACTTATGACGTAATTGACGCTCTGGCAAAGAATCTTGAAGCTACATAACAGACGTTTGTAGCATTGTGTTCTTGAAGCACTTGAGCCATTAACATCATGCCATATGTGCATTGTGCACGTTTACATTACAGGTTCTCTGCGCATGTTTCATCGGAAGTGCAGCAAGTCAGAGATTTAACCATTGTTGGGTGACAATGGAATTTCTTGACCATTTTCCAAATCAAGAAGCAAGCAACACTGAAGGAAACTAAAAATAATAATAATAATAAAGGAAAAATAATAATAATAATAATAATATAATGGTCGAAAAATCAAATATACTAAAATATCAATTGGGAACTTAATTGCGAACTTTGCACTAGTTACATAATTACCTGAAATCTTGAGGTCATCCAGCATCGATATTATTCAGCATGTGCAAATGTTTTTTGGAAGGGTACAGCTCTGAGTAATGCCAAGAGCAACTTCACAGAACAATAATAGAGAACTTAGGTAACCATAATGACAAGGCCAAAAAGAACGACACAAACTTGCCTTTTAAATAAAACGAATATAATTCCTTTACCGGAAAAATTATTGACGAACGATTGACGTTTCAGCCATATCACACGGCCATCATCAGGAAACTGCCGAGTCAGCTTAAGCTTGGATCACGCAGGTGTCACATGATAGCTAACTCGGCACGTCCCGTTACGCACGGTTGGATGACTTGTACAATTCATTAAAATATTTGCGAAGGGACAGGGCTATGGCAATATTTCAACCATACATTCATGGCATGGTTTGATGACTTCTAAAATTTTCCAAGACAAGTTTCTAAAATCTGGGAGAAAGTGCTAAGACCCCAACCGAAATATCTATGCTGAAATCTTAACGTAAGATAAAAATTTCTTTCTCCGAAGGGAGTTTATTCAAGGTAATTAACCTTTTGTTGAGACCAAAAAGACAGAAATTTAGGTAGGCATCAGATAGTGGCCGACTTCGTTTCCAGTAAGTACGCATGAGAAAACATCATGTATTTTGCGTCAATGGGAGTCAAAATAACTTGAATAATAACCGCTTACTAACCGAGCGCGAGGAACCTACTGGGGAATATTGGTATGTTTGGCCATTTTGCTGACTATAACCTTTCTAGAATAGCTAATTTTGCCACTTTACAAAATCTAATCTTTTTTTTTTTTGTATAACGTGTGAGTTTTGGAGCCGATTTTTTGTACAAAGAGCAACTCTAAATTGCCTTTAGATTTTTTCTCCACAGGTTTTTGACATTTGAAAGTTCAGTCCAATATTAAACTATTTTTGTCCATTTTGCACCACTTAAACATTTGAAAAATGTCCATGTACATGTCTTACCACCTTTTGTCATCTTTTAAAGATTAGGTATTCTTTCGAGTCTTTTTTTTTTTTTGCATAGAATAAGTTCACTCTTTTTAATGCTCATGGCACTTAATAATTTATCCCAAAACTGTTCACTTTCGTCCTTATGCATGTCTTCATAAATAAAGGCTGCAAAGCACTTTACAAAATTATTGTGCAAAGCGTGTGTACTTATATGCAATTAACAAAGGCGTTAGTAAAGACCCGATTTTAATGTAGAAATTTCTTTCCTTAGTTTTTGTCGTATCTCAAGGGTACAAGTCTTTTAATCAGATATAAAAGCTGCCTCTAGAATGACCCTTATTAGGTACTAGTTCCCTTGCAAAACTTGACTATTAGTGTCCTGACTATTAGTGTCCAGTTTGTTCTCAGTCGGTGCCGCAGAAACGGAGATGGTATGAATTTCCTACATGTGTTCCACTGATGTAATAGAGATAGTACCCACTGCAGTTCTGTACTTGAATATTGACGGACCAGTGGCAACAGTTTGAGTTCCAGCTGAAACATACCTGTCGTGTCACGTTACCCTCGAATTCATCGGGATGAGCGCCATTTAACCATCCCGTGGCGTGTGTCCCGCATCGTCGAGGAGAGGTGCATGAAGTGGGCATTCTAGTTCCCGCGTCTCCTTGGAAACGAAACCATGCAGGCCCAAGAGAGTAGTCGCAAAGGAGAGGCGTTTCGTCATTTGTCACTTTTCTGTCGGCATTGCTCAATACTTGATAGTTCTGACATTCTAAAAAAAAAAAAGAAAACAAAAACAGGAAGTTATCTGATTGAGCGAGTATTTACAAGAAGCCTTAAATCCTAGCCCCGACCTTAACCCCTATCCGACAAAGCAATTTTGCATACTTAACCCTAACTCTCCCCTCTCACCTCGAAAACACAAAGCAACAGAGAAATCATGCGGAGCGTGTAATATTATGTAGACCATAAAGCATGCACCACACTTGCAGCACGTGTAGCGACCTTTTTTTTTTCACTTGCCATCCTATACGCAATCAACTAAACTACGTCAATAAACTTTCCAACATTAACTCAACGCAAAAAAAACGCTGCTTTAGTCAACCGAAGGAAATTGCTTTTTTCAAGTTAGCATTTCCTTTGTTATATATATGAGCTCTTGCTCAAAAGAAATTCATTAGATAAATACTTGCCGTCTGGAATACAGTAGTTCTCCCCGTCTCCACGATAACCAGACTTGCACGTGCACTTGTGGGAGCCAAGTGTATTTGTACAAACAGCTCTTTCATTGATACAATTGTGAATTCCGCTGGCACATTCATCGATATCTCATAAAAAGGAGAAAAAAAGATACTAAGGGCTGGATAACTCTCACGATCTGCAATGAAATGTGACCCGTCATTAGATGGCAAATAATAGGGACAAGGATTTCAAGATTTGAAATTTACATATTTATGATTAAAAAGCAGTGCTTTTGAACAACACGGTTTGCACGAGTTGTTTTTATCCTTTGTGCGTTTGCAACCGTTCTCGTCCTATCTTCGATGCGACTTGTTTTGCGATTGTGTGGGCGACGTGACGCTTTTCTTCTAATCTCTAACTCAAGACGATAGAAGACATTTTGCAAGTATAATGACTTGGACTAACTGAAAAATCATCAACCGCAGAAGGATTGTTTTTTTTTACATGGTTATGAGGCCCAATGTAACTAGGCATTAAATTTTGGGTCAGACCTGTATTCTAAATTTAGAAGATATCGCAAACTGGTGATTTCCTGGTAAATTCAGTGGGCCAATGCCCTTTCAATTTCTATTTCATTGACTTCATAAGGGACCTACTGATGCAAAAAAAAAAAAACAAACAATCCCAGTGTGCTCTGACCGACAGAGCTATGTTCGCACATTAACAATGGTGGTTTTGTGCGCCCACCTCGTTTTTGTCTTTTAAACGCTTGCAGACATAGAAGCCACGTTTTTTTTTGTTTTGTTTTTTTTAATGAAAACACCGAGATGTAGGACATCAGTCCAAAGAAGTTGCCAAGGTTTGTCTTTTACTTCGGTAGTGGGAACGAGACGAAAATATTCGCTAAATTCCATACTTCAGACTTCTTTCAAGCACTTCGAAGTG
>BLAZ01000414.1:85791-93291 GCA_014633955.1 Acropora tenuis | reverse complement strand
GTGGCTAGGTATGTGTTCATGATATCAACGATAACCTCAATTTACGTCTCTCCTCCTATTTTGCTGACATTTTGTCCATAATAAACAATGTTAGAGCATGTTTTATGCCGTAGCCTCGTTTTCAGGCATGGTCTAAAGGGGGCTTTTTAACACATCCCCTAAAAAGCCCCGTAGCGGGTTTCACAACTGGCAACATGTATTTTCATTGTTTCTTAAGGCTCCCTCAACATACCTAGAGCAGTGGCCTGCTTTCAGCAAAAAATGCCCACGAGACTATCATTTCAAACATATGCTGCCAGACCTTTAAGAAGTTACTATGGATCTAGAATTAGATGTAGATTTTAAACTGATTTTTCGGAACTATTATAGGTAAGCCAAAGTTAGCGCCATGAGGGTACGGCCGCGACCGTTAAAGAGCCTAAATGAAAAACATCGTCGACCTTGGAGGGGACGTAATCGGAAAATGTCACTTTTGTTTCTAAAAAAAGTATCTAGTCCAAGCAGTTTGGCTTGTAAAATGAATAACAATAACTCTGGATTGAGCGGTTTGAGATAAGAAGACAAAAAAGGTGAAATATGTGTCGGTCAAGTGCACTCATTATCCACACATCTGCAAAACAAGTTATTTCGCCTCGTCGGTAGGGCTGGACGAACACTGCTGCGAAATGTAAAAAAAAATGCTTGGCTAAATATGCAAATTTGAGACCTCCTTGTCTTCGTTGTGTCGTGTTGCTAAAACATTCTTGATGCAACAGCTCCTTTATTCCCTTCCAAAAAAAAATATAAGTGAGAGCTTTCAAAGTAAATTGCTGCAACTTAATTTAGGTTTCGAAGCATAATAACACAAAATTTGCAGATTTTTTGATGTAAGGTAAATTTGGCGAGACGAACATCTTCCCTCAGTAGTGTCAAATGTTTTGACCTTAATAACATGAGGTAAAATACCTGTCATAATGGACTGAGAAAACTGGGCATATTTCAGTCAAATAAGTTTTAATACTTTTAGTTTTCTAAATTAAAAAGAGGAAAATCAGTTGCTAATGAGGTGGATTTTGGACCCAAAGACAGGAAGTAATCCTGTGGTTGATCCAAAATGAGAGACCGATAAGAAAAGAAAAAAAAAAGGGGAAGAGAGATAACTCTAACTGGTGTTAAAAAAAATAGTTTATTCACCAATAATTTCGTCGCAAACACTCACGTTATCCTACTAACCTTTGCAACGCTGATACTAGATAAGTGAACAGCTAACAATCTTCCATTGGCAGGTCGCACATTCATTGTTTACAAAGCTGGCAAACAAAGCTTCAATTTATGCTTTTTTTCACAGACGAAAATATGAAGGGCTTCAAAACGAAACAATTCTGCAAACATTGGGTCATTAATATTATGACAGTTTTTTTTTTTTTTTTTTTTTTTTTTTTTTTTTTTTAAATAAAGTAAAACATGTATGGGATCAAGATTTTGTATTTTGTTTTCATTTCCAAACCGCTTAATTTAATTCCGGGATTTGCAGCAGATATTTTGCAGATCAAATGACTTAATCGTGTGTCACTCGAGCTTTTATGTTACAGTATTTCTTTGCCGTATTCTGTAAAAGAACAACATGGCATTTTGATGGCAACACCAACGGAAACGATTTTTCTTTCTGTTTACAACCAAAAACTTTTGTCTATTCTCTACAACGCGAAAGTTAGGAGATCAAATAATCCCGAAATACAGACATATTACTTGGAAAACTGTTGCAAACCACGAAAATACGTTTCTGAAGTTTCAATGCCATTTTTCTCCCTTTGGGCACGAATATTTTTTTTTCCTTTTCTTAGCAACAAAATAAAGACAAGAATGAATTCACGACTAAATTGTCTGCAAGCCTGCATTTTTTTTTTTTTTAAGCGCCAAATTTCACTTCTAAGTGATTCCTTGTGACACCACTTTTCATCTACTTGGGAGCTGGCCAGGGTTGAAACTTACCAGAAAATAAAATTCCTCTCGGTTAATAACAACAAAACCCCAGAAAATTAAAGGTCATGCACACATTCCCCAAGAAACGAATTTTACACTGAGAACACAACGTTAAGGTCAAAACCCATATCACCAGAACATACAGCGATTTCCTTTCTAGGTTACCCTGGGCAATGGGTGACCCTGAGTATCCTCAAATTTCCCTGGCACGAACGGCTTGTTACTAAACGTAGAGACTCAAGGGTTGTTTTACTATGGAAAAGATTGCGTTGGCGTCTAAGTAAACATCGGAAATGAGATAATTGCATTTCATTGCTTAGAGGACTACTGGACAGAAAATCGAGTGTCATTCCAAAACGTCGCATTATTATTATTATTTTTTTGTCATAAGGCCAATCATATAATCAATTTTGCCCTTTCCAATAACCTCACCGTTGCTTTCACTTTTCCTTTAGCTGTTAGATGGCTGCCAGGGACGCAGTTATATTGAGCGACAATGGTTAAACAATCTAACTTTGTTTTCCACTTTTCCACGCCTCAGCTCAAAGGGGACGTTACAATTTTTTTTTTTCAAGAGCTCGAACAGTTTTTTGTTATATTGGAAATGACGCAGGTGTATTGAGCGTCCCTGAGTAAGCATTTTGTTTCCCGACGTTTCTCTGTTTTAGCTCATAGAGAACGTTACCGTTTTATTATTATTATTTTAAAGAGATTTTCCATATCTTGATAATGACTTCCGTTAAATTTACCAGCCTTAGATGGAATTTACAAGGCTCGCTATCGTTTACATTTGTGCTCATGCCAAAAGATTGCCCGTTCGGCTGACACAGTAGAAAGTTTCAGCACCGACACAACAAGTACGACTACAGTACTAGATTAGTTCGTTCTCGTAGTAGAACTCGAAGACAAAAGAATTAGGTGGTTTAGCTACATCAACAACGAGAACTAAATAGTTTATCACGCATGTCGATTGAAGAATACTGCTGATACTGGGCTCATCTAGTTTAGAGTTAAACAGTGGAGAAAAAAATCGCTCACCTCACTGATAGCAAATTGTCTTCACCAAACTTCTTAAGCGCATTTGAAACCGACTTTATTTACCTTCTCTGTCGGAGGTCGGAGGTCGCAGGTCCAACTCGCTTTTCTAAAAAGACTTTTCACTTCACACTCGTCGTAATACGAGTCCGCAGAACGAGATTTGAGACTTTGCACATGCTCCTTAGAACGTGATTTCAGTCCTCTAATACTCGGACTCGTTGTCGATGCAAAAACTCTCTATTTGCTCTGGTCATGCGCGTTAATAAAATGGGCTATTGCTCGTGCACATTTCTCCTGAAAGGCCTAGGCGCTAGTTTACGAAGTTTTCATACATACAAACATACATACATTTATTTGATAAAGCAGGATAAGTTGCATAAAATGGCAGCGGAAGGCTGATGTGGACCTGCTCAAAATGGCCGCTCAGTCCAAACGTATGCAACGTTACGTTGTCGTCCCAAGAAAGATTTAAAAGAAAAAAAAATGACTATTCAGGCAAGTGAAAGCAAAATTCTCTGTCCAATAATTAAAGTCTTTATTCGTGCAGATGGTGTTGAGGAATGATCCATTCGAAGTGTGTTTAATTTAGAAGTGTCTAAATGTGATACCACAGTTCCTTTAGAAACTAAACTTGTCATGATCGATACTATTGGACAGTCTTAAATTCTTTAAATATATTTTTTCTTCAAAACTATTAATGCTTATCCTAAAAAAATACCATCTTCTATTGTGTTGTACGTCGTGTCGGGAATCAAACGGTTGAGAACCCTGAGAGCAAGGGCCTGCAGCGATATGGGCTGCAATTTTGTTCGGATTTACATTGAGATGTGAACGTTATGTTCTGTGCGATTTTGCTCAAGTTGTCACAGCCATAAAAACCCTAAAGAAGTAGTAGGACGAAATTCAAGGCATTCGGAATCGCCGAGAAACTTTAGTGTGCTGAAAAGAAAGTCAACACGTTTTTTTTTTTTTTCAGGCCCTTTATTTTAGGGTTTTATTCTTCATCAGCACAATGAATTAAAAGTGCTGATTGCATAATTCGAGGAAAAGAACTGAATAGGAAAGTCGACTTTTGTGGTTGCTTTCGTCCAGAATTATTCTAATACAGGCTCAAAGTAGCGCAGACTGTTATTTTAATAATAATAATAAAAAAATTTACAAAATCTGCAAAGTGTAGAAAGTAAACTTTTCGAGGAGCCTCAACCGCTTAGGTTATTTGTATATGCGTCAGTTATACACCTTTCTGGGGTTTTTGTTCTCGTTAACTGAGAGGATTTATTTTCTGAAAAGTTTAAACCCAGCCCCGAAGCAGACGAAAATGATAACACAAGCAACCCACGTTGAAATTTATTTTTGGTGACCAAATCTCAAACCTGCAAACAACTTTTCAATTTCTTCCTGTCTTTATTTTATCTATCAATTCCTGCACAAAACTGACAGACCGGATCATTTTTGTTTTCGGTTCGGCAAACGGGCCGAAGAGTTAATAGCACAAGAATTTCCAGATTTTTACTTCTTGGTATGCAAAAGTTTGGTAAGTATTATAATGGATGTATTTCGCGATTATTACATTCCTAACAACCTGTAATAGTTCTCTTTATTAACTGGTGACTGAGTTTGTTTATTGTTTAAGTCTTGTGGTCATTCGGGAATGGTATATGTGCGTATGTATTTAGAAGGGCAACAGATGCGAGTAAGGCCAAGGACAACTTCGGGACCACGGCGAAAAGAATGTCACAAATTTTCATATTTAATTGCATCTTTCAAATACGTGCGTTTGTTATTCTGAATATTTGACAACAGTTTCCATCCTAAAACGACGTTATAATGACTTGTCTTGCGACAGTGCATGTCAAGCACAAAAGCATTTGAGGGAAAACGTGCGGTTTTTTTCTTTCCATTTTCAAACCCCTCAATATGTAGGTACTTAACTTAAGGATGTGAAGGAATTGAATTCCGGGACATGGAGCACTATGATTCTGGGATAAGTATTTTTGCGCGCCAAATGACTTAGTCGTGCGGCACATGTTGCACGCGCTTTGAGGCATTTCTTTGCCGTTGTCCACATGAAATTTTAATGACAACGCCAACGGCAAATATTCAACTTTTTGTTTGCATTTGTTGTGTCAAAACATTAGTCCATTTTCTAAAACGCGAAAGTTAGGAGATGGAATAAACGCGAAACAGACATGTTATACTTGGCAAACGTTTGGAAAATAAGAAAAAAAATCCTGAATTTCTTGCCCTATATGAAATCTGCAACCTGTTTGTCGAAACGAAAGCGAAAATGGGACGAATTATTTTCTCTCTTTTGCTCTTCATTTGGAGACAAAGTATTTTGTTTTTGATAGATAAAATCAAGACGTGGGTATAGGATCACTAAAATCCGCAAACTTTCTGCGGGTTTTTATATTGATCGCAGCATTTCGCGCCTGATTGGTGGTGTCACCAATTTTTATCTCCTTAGGAGCAGGGTTGAAACTTCCCAGAAAATAAAAGTGCTCTCAACGAGAACAGAATGCCTGGGACAAAAGGGATCATGCACACATTCCCAAGGAAACGAATTTAAGAATTAATTATATGACAACACAACGTCTAAACTCATCTCGCCTGAAAAATACGGCGATTCTCTTTCTCGTTTACCTTGCGCAATGCGTGAGTCTCGTCCGAGTATCTTCACTGAGCTTCTTTGGCACGAACGGCTTGGAATTAAACATAGTGACTGAAGTGTTTATTTACCATCGAGAAGTTTGCATCGTACTTTAAACAAACGTCCGAAAATATATAACCGCATTTCAATGCAGCTTAGAAGACTATTGGAGAGAAAACTGCGTAACCTTGGAACACGCCGGATAACTCTTTGTTATTAACCAATTTTGTAATTGATTTTGCCGTTATTGTTAACTTAATCGTTTCTTTAACTAGCCAGCCAGAGACGCAGGTGTAATGAGCGCCAATAAATCAGCATTCCGTTTTTCACTTTTCTCCGCTTCAGTTTAGATGGAACGTTATCATTATATTTTTTCAAGAGTTCGGCCAGTTTCGGTTGTCTTTAACTTTTCAAGTAAATTCCACAGTCCTAAAGGGAATTATAAGGCCTTTTCGCTTTTATAGTTTCGATTTTGGGCAGATATGAGCTATTTATTTAGTCGAAATTAAAACTTTATGAGAAAAGAAACCCAATGCATAACTACATGTCTGTACTTGTCTTCTGTGGTGCTAATGTCAAAAAGCTCACCCTGTCATGAAAACTATGCGAACCCTTCACTGTACAAATTGGTCGCAATGTTCTTGTTTAATCTTGAACCGCTTATTTAGCAATTTAAAAAAAGCGAAGATATCCTCGAAACTCTCGACAACAAATGGAAACCCTTAACTTGATTCATGGTTTGGGACAGAAAAGGAATTACTGAACACTAAAATGAATTTAAGCCATGGAATTAATGACGCCTCTGAAATAGGTTTTTGTTTCATTCTTTGACGATTTTAGATCTCAGATTCGTTTTGAATAAGTTTTTGAACGAGAGAAATACTATGTGAGTAATTTATTTAACATATAATAAAAAAGAAGTTTAAATTATAAAACTCCGCACCTCTTTATAACCTCTCTTTGGGAGTCTGGAACACGTTTCAATCAGCCGGTAGAGTTACACCGAGAATCTTGCTCGTTTTGAAGAAATTTTGTTATTTGACAGCCTTGATTTACAATTCGTTAATTATTTAACATTTTGGCATTCAGTTGTCAAACGTTATGTCAAGTTTAAGAGAACTCTCATACAGGCGAAAGTAAGAATTTGGCAAAGGCTATAGCCTTTGCGTATTGGCTGATTTTCAAAATGGTCTCATTTCTCGAATAACAGGTGTTTCCTTACATAGTTTTTCGCACAGAACAACTCTAATTTATTTGTAGAATGGATCTTGACAAATTTTCTGGAATTTTTATTTTTGACCCAAAGTAAGGATTTTGCAAAGACTATAACCTTGCACAGAACAACTCTAAATGATTTGTAGAGTGGATTTTGACATGTTTTTTTATGAATTTTGAACCAAAGTGAGGATTTGGCAAAGGCTATAGCCTTTGAATGAGTGGGGCCGGTTTTCAAAATGGTCTCATTTCTCCAATATTTGATTTTCTTTCGAGCGGTTTTTCGCACAGATCAACTTTAAATGATTTGTATAATTTATTTTGACATGTCTTTTGGAATTTTAATATTTTTGACCCAAAGTGAGGATTTTGCATGGGCTATAGCCTTTGCATAATGAGCTATTTTCAAAATGCTCTCATTTCTGGAATATTTGTGTTTTCTCGAGCGCTTTTTTGCACAGAACAACTCTAAATGAATTGTAGAATGGATTTTGACATGCTCTTTGCAATTTTAATTTTTGACCCAAAGTGAGGATTGTGCATGCGCTATAGCCTTTGCATGATGGGCGATTTTTAAAATACTCTCATTTCTCGAGTATTTGGTGTTTTTTTCCAGCGGTTTTTTTTTTTTTTTT
>BLAZ01000414.1:23024-25524 GCA_014633955.1 Acropora tenuis | reverse complement strand
GCCTTCTTCAGACACAATATGCATCGTATATTATATATCGTAATATATATCGTATATTACTACAAACGGGCGTCCTATAGTGTTGGCATAATACTAAAATATGCATTAGGACACAATAGAAAAGTGATTCTAAGGGACATACATTGAGCTTAACTGGCACAGGAGTGGAAAAAATTATTTCCAGGCAACATCCTTGTTCCTGGTATCCTTCCAAAAAAAAAAAAAAACTAAAAATAAGAAACCACCGTGCGTTTGATGACGATTTTCTGTTGTCTTCCACAAAGGGTTGCACGTGCGTATCAGTCTGCCCTTAGGCTTGGCATTTAACTGCACGTGAAGCACGCTTGTTTTTCTTCTGCTGCGCAACCAACCCACTTTGTGCTCAAGACAGTCACATCACGTGCTGCACGTGTGGTATGTCGTTTACCACGACATTTCATTACATTAAATTCAGCCTGGTTTCTTTTCTGCTTCTTAGCTTCTTCTATTTTTTTTTTTGGGTGTCGGCGAAAGAGGGTTCGCTCCTCTGTCGGTATACACATCTAACATGAACCTTACGGTCTTGGTATTAGGATTCTGAATTTGATTATTTTCTGTTCTTCAGAATGTCAAAACTACTAAGTATTGAGCAATGCCGACAGAAAAGTGACAAACTACACTACACCTCGCCTCTCTTGGGCCTCGTTTCCAAGGATAAAATGCCCATTTCGTGCACCCCTACGCGCAGATGCGGGACAGGCCGTACGGGATGGTTAAATGGCACTCATCCCGATGAACGCGAGGGTAAGGTGACACGACAGGTGAGTTTCAGCTGGTCAACTTGTTGCCAATGGTCCTTCAATATTCAAGTAGAGAACTGCAGTGGGTACAATCTCTATTACATCAGTGGAACACATTCGGGGCAGCCGTGTGATCTTCATTTCTGTGGCACCGACTGAAAACGAACTGGACATTACTTGCAACGGATTTAGAGGGAACTGGTGGCCAATAATTAGAGGATTAGAGTTAGGGTTAGTGTCTGGGGTTAAGAAATTAGGCTGAGAGGGAACTGGACACCAAGAGAAGGATATAATATGAAACATCGGCAACAAGTTGAGCGCCATCTATGAACACCATTGTTCTGCGTCGAATTAAAAAGAATGTATGTCAAATCTGATGCATTGTCGTTTTTTTGCGATAGTTTCCTGGACAAGACAGCTTATTGCGAGGGTTACTGCATTAATCTTGCGACTTGCATATTCAGGCATATTCACTTACAAGAGTTAATTAATATTAGAGACGAAAAGATTTCTCCATCATTTCACCAATCAGACTACACCTTTGTAGGCTTCGACTGGCCAATAAAATTTGATGAACAAACAATCACACATGTTTTGATGCTACTGGTACTATATGCTTTTTATGAGATGAGCTGTTTATTGCACGAAAGACGAGAACTTTCATTGATACAGTTTTCTTAACACAAATTAAAAACATATAACGTATAGATCTCTACATATGAGCCTAAGGAATGAAATTATCGTGTTACTTGTAATACAGCGATGTACTTGTACATAGTTGCAATTGTGTTACTGTTGGGCACTGTATTACCCAGCACTATTTAGCTTGTGTTGCGTATTTCCAGTCTTGATTTAATCAAAGTCAATTATGCATAACTTTCCAGAATCAAATAATGTTCTGCAGAACGATTATTTAGTCGGTTGCGCAGGTTGAAAACTTATCTCTGAGGCACCATTGGAAAACAATGTGTCAGTAACATCGCAATTATTGACATTGAAAGGGAATATGCCAACTCTGAAGTCAACAATGATGTGGATCGTACCAAAGCTATCTTTGGCCGTCGAAATGACAGACAGCTATTTCTTTTAAGGTGTTTTACGAGGACATATGATTTTCATAGATATGATAGCTTCATATGTAAGAATATTCTCACTTCAGACGTTGGCCTCGTTTCTTTTCGATTGCTTCGTAAAAATCTGGCCAACTGGCCAGAATTTTTTGGCAAATGGTTAACCCCCCCCCCCCTCCCCGGCAAAAAAATTGCCCGTACGCGTATGGAAAACTACATGACGTTTAACGACGAAAAATTGGCGTGTTCCATGGACACGCGCTTTTCTGTCCTGTAGTCTGCCAAGCAATTAAAGACAATTACCTCATTTGGAAAGTTTGCTTAGACGGCAATACAGCAGAAAACTGCTACTGTAAAAGCGTAAAAATCTGTACCTTTTTGAGTACGAAATGTAATGGAAGCCATTTTGGCGATAACAGCCTCGATTAGTAACATTTCCTCTGCGCTGTTGAAAGGGAGAGAAACAAAGTACCATAAAAGAATATTGTTAACTAACCTGTTGTCGAGCGTTGTTAGGACATCTTTCCTTTAATATCAGCTTAGAAAACTTGTCGTTGATGCTAGACGAGAACGGCTGCAAATGTACGGAAATGAAAAGCACTCGTACAAATTGTGCAAAACCTTTTTTTTTTTTTTTTAATTTCTAAATGT
>BLAZ01000413.1:932510-937510 GCA_014633955.1 Acropora tenuis | reverse complement strand
CTTTGAAGCCAATTTTCAATTTGATAGCAATACAGGAAGTGCAGTCCAACAATAAAAACAGGCTGCAAGGAACAGGAGAGGTATCATCATCCGTTGGCTTTTTTTGGTTGGTTTGTTTCTGTCCCTGACAAGCCTCCCTTTGAAGCTGAGTTCTAAGTTACTGAAAGTGTTCTGTTATCACCACCACAAAAAATTTCAAGTAAGATTTTGCTCATCATTACCTGCCATCAGATGACACAACAGTGCCTCCTTGATAATTGGATTTTTGTTTCCATCTTTCAAGATGGCCTGAAATGCCTCAGCCATTTCTTTCTCGTCTTCATTGATTGGACTATACGTGTTTGCAGAACATAGGGAGACAATTTTCGTCGGTACTGGATCGACAAATGAGCACAAATAATACCAACTTGTCTGGTTGACTACTATGTTGAGTATTGCACTCATCTTTTGAGGTGTAGGTGCTGGCACACCATACCTGCGCACCTTCTGTTCAGCATTTACCCATAGGGCAGCAAGGAGAAATGATTTTGTATTTGCTGCCACATACAGATCCTCATCCACAGCACCACAGATAATAACAATATCACCTGCCTGCCATCTTTGCTTGACAAAATCTTTCAGTGGTTGACCTCGGCGTTGGAAGTTACGTGTAATGCTACAAATAGTAAATTAACCAAATCCATGTGACAAGAAAGCAGAAAGTTTCCAGAAATTTCAATGTTTACCCACAACTTCAAAAATCAATGGTTAATGGAAGCCTTTGCCAGTAGTTCAAAGGCATTTATTTACATATCCGCTAGAGACTAGTAAACAGTCAAGAGGGCCTCACGACCAGACTCCAACTAGGCCTATAACATAGGCAAAAATTATTTAAATAATTTGTGCCAACCTATCTATAGGGACAAGTGAAGACTTGCTTGCCAAGGCTATCTTCCCATTAACCTACATAATAAAACGATAAATTTATTATATAAACACCGATGAAATACAAGTGAGCTTTCACGCGAAAACATATCTTCGCACGTGAAAAGATCACTGTTGCTATGGTTACATATGAAGATCGCACCTTTTGTGCCTTTCCTGAAATGATTTAGTATTTCATTGGTGTTTATAAGAATAGAATATTACATGGCCACAGCGAGATACAAAAATACTCTTTTTGTGTTGAAAAACATTCCATGAGTGAGTGCATGTAATCACTATCACTTTTTCAGCCCGGGCTGAAAAAGGAGCGCAGGCTTGCGTATCTATTGTGTTTTTGCACCTCAATAAATTTTCTCGTGGAAATTTGTGTTTTGGGCCGGTCTGAAATTGAGCATGTAATCGCAACAATATTTCAGCCTGGTTGGCAGAGCGAAATTTCAGCCCGGGCTGAAATTCACCGTGTAATCAGGCCCTAAGCTTTACAATTTCAGAAATTTTCTGGGAGAGCATTTGCACCCAGACCGCCCCAAGAAAAAAGGGGCCTTACTTGTAAGCCCCCTTTAAAACCTCTGCTGGGTGCTACAGCTGTAACATTACTTAGCCAGCACTTCAAATCTCATATCATAAAGCACTGCACATTTGAGTGGATCCGAGTCAAACAAGAAGGCACGCAGGGAATGTGCCAACGTGCCTCACTCTCCCCTTCACTGTTTGACTGAACTAGCTCACATGTAAACGGTTTTTGTTGAGAAGTGTAATTCTCCACAAAATTTATCAAGAGCTTAAAAGAGCGAAACCATTCACATTCCTAAGTAAAAATTCAGTGTTCCTCTGCATCTATAGTTATTGAGTAAGCAAAAGCTATTTACAATAAATTATTATTCTGCTAACTAAAGTATGAAAAATAAATACAGTAATAATAAATTTAAACTTTGAATTATTAATCTTATCAAAGGTAATTACTTATTTAATAATTTAGTCTCAAAACAAAGATTTGGTGAATACAATGCCAGTCAGGGCTGACTAGTCCATTCTCTTACAGTTCTAGGGTACAGTATTTGAATACATCATTTGTACGTTCAGCATAACATTTTAAAATCATGAGTTACGTGAGCTAGAGTTGCTGTAGCTAGTGTTAGGTTGTTTTCCAGAGACGCATCCCAACTTTCGCAAATCTGGTCCCCTCCTCGAAAAATTTGGGGCTCAAGATAATTAATATTCAAGAATATTTATTAAGGCTGCTGCAGTAACCTTTCTTGAACCTTTCTTGGTTACCGTAGTATTTAATGTATGGTGGATTCAAACATGGTGTTTTGGTATTTTGCTTCACTGTTTTGGTGTTTAGCTGTGCCACTGTTTCGTGGTTTAGTAATTCCTGTTCAAGACCTACCGTATTAAAATTTCCCTTCAATTGCAAACACGAACAGTCATAAATTACCACAAGCATACTTGAATATCTCCCTTATCCTCAGCAGCATTTCTACTATTTACGTGAACCAGTTAAATCTCCCATCAATAGCCCATTTCCGAGTTGCCGTTTGCCCTGGTTTTAAGGTGGCCAAACACAGTTTTCGCACATGCTCTTGCTAACAAAATGCAGCGTGGGTGCAAGGATTGCAAAAAAATAATCACGGCTTCAATACAGCAATCATCTTATTTGCTCAATGCTTCTGCTATCTGTACTATTTTTCCTCATAACTGAACAAAGTGTTTAAATAATGGGCTTTATTTGACCATCTTAAGGAAGATTGGCTTTCCTACAATGTATTTTGATGGTTTTAGTCTTTTATGAGAAATGTATGTTAGAAAAGGTAACGAATTTGCAGATTTTTCTGTCATCGGAAGAACCCAGTTAAATGCGATTTGATTGGTCAGTAGATAGAGTAGCCGGCTACTCTATCTACTGACCAATCAAATCGCTCAACAGGGTTTTTGAATTTTCAACTGACTAACACTACCACTTGACTCTGAAGATGGCTTCTGCAAAGGTTGTTGAAACGTCAGTCACTAACAACAGTCCTTCTCAGGACTCCAATCGCCCAGATGATCTTTTTCAATCAAGGTATAAAATATACTAAAATACAAAAAGCAATTCTTCATCATTTTTAAAGTCTATAAAATAAGCAAGAGATTTTTTTACTTCAAAGGCACTTTACACTACAAAACGTAAGCATACTTGAACATCTCCCTTCCCCTGATGGCAGCACTTTTACCATTTTTTTTACCATAGGTGAACTACAATCATGGACAAAAATGTTGGGAAGGTATCATCACAATAGAGATAACCAGCCCCCCTCCCATTATCAATGTTAGATTTTCCATGAAAAAAAAATGGTGACTTTCCTTAGAATATGGGGGAGGGCGCCAACAAAAGCTTGGTACTTCCCAAACAGTACAGCCAATAGTTAGACTAATCGAATCAGGTGTGAAGTGAAGCGATGCGCACAACCTTCAAAACTACTTTTGACTACAATATTGTTGTTAGATGGCCTCAACCAAGGCAGCGTTTACACGAACGTGGTCTCATTTGTAACCATATCGTTTTCGATGTGGTTATACACCTGTTTACACGACACCGATCGAGACTGCTACTGAAACCATGTACGTGTCGATTTGAAACCAGTACCAAAAGTGGAGCGTTTTCAAAACCATGCAGTTTCATCTGTCATGTTTGTACATCAATTTGAATACTATTTTGGCACGAAATTTGCATTGTTGATTTCAAAATACTGAATTTAGCACGTAGTGCATGCCTCACTTATAAAATCATGACTTGAATTTTCTGGCGAAAATGGTTTCGTGTAAACACTTCCAAACCGTATCGATTTTGATGCAGTTTTGAAATCATGAAACTGCATTTGTGTAAACGCTGCCCAATTTTGATTTGGCCGCGTGAAAAGATGGCGGCGAAACGATAGAGCTCCTTTTCAATTGAAATCTACAAGCAAAGTGTGATCGGATTTGCAGCAATTATGCCTACCGAAAACAAACAAGTATACATGACTTACAAAAATTAGGCAGAAATATTTGTATTGACATCAAGCATCGACGCTCTGACTCAAAGATGTGACGCTCTTGAGAAATCGCAGGATTTTAGTTCGAAGAAATAACATAGCGTTATTGAAACCATACAAAAATCTAAAAGTCAGGCAATTAAACTTGATAAGAAATACAAGGAGGTTACAGATCTGCTTGAGCAGAAGCATATTGTGTTGTTAGGAATGACTAATAAACACATGGACACTCTCTGGTATCTGGACAACTCGCCCTGGACGACTCGCCCCCAGTGTTTGGACAATACCAGGTTAGGGTTAGGGATTAGGGTTTGGGGTTCAAGTAATGTCCAAACACTGGGGGCTAATCGTCCTGGGCGAATTGCCTTTGGGGCGGGTTGTCTGACATTCCTCTCTCTACCGCATTGAATGCTCGTTGGATGAGACACAACAGTATATAAGAAGAGACTGCCTGGAAATTACTGGTGTAACAATCAAACCTGACGATAATCCCGAAGAGATTGTAAAAGAAATTGGCTCGCTTATAGCAGAGATTGAGGACAGTAACATTGCTGCAGCACACAAGCTTCCTGATTCTAAGAAAGTTAAAAATTGCATGATTGTTAAAAAAGAGAGAGGAAGTTTGCAAAAGGTGAAGGAACTTAGTTGGAAAAAACACTACACATTTGCCTTTGCAGTCAGTCGCCAAAAAAAGTACTGGAAGTAGCAAGATATTTATAAATGAATCTTTAACTAGCTATTGCAAAAGGCTATTTGGGCGAATCAAGGAATTTAAACTGAAGAACAATACGGTGTACTTGTGGACCAGTAATGGGAAGATCATGCTGAAAATGAATGACACACCTGTGACTCAAGCTCTCATGACACATGGAAAATTTGAAGATTACCTTGACCAGATAAGTAACAGGGAGTAACAAGAGGCTATGTAATACATTTTTTAAGTTATGTAAATTTATATTCAAATCTAATAATTGTAAAAATTATTGTAAAAACACATTACAGTTATAATTACCTTTTTATGAATTAAATGATAGGGATTTTAGCTTCGTTTAATAATATCTG
>BLAZ01000413.1:912510-915010 GCA_014633955.1 Acropora tenuis | reverse complement strand
CTTCATTACGTAGGAAAACTTGACCGCTCATACATTTCAAGAGGGCTTCTTAGCTCAAAACTGTTAACATCAAAACTGCTTTCTAGCATCACAGGTAAATTCTTTCGAAAGTTATCGAAATTAATGGCAAAGATTAAGCTATGTTTGGCGAACATCGTGATCAACAAATGTCAACGAAACTTGTTTCTTGAAAAGGTTTTCAGATGAACACAAAGAATAAGTGAGCCTAGGAGAATTTCCAAAGATTTATAACCCAAATCAGCATGTCCTTTGATACCAGACACGGGTATGCCTCTGTGTTAGTTGTATTAAACATCTTGAGCTTACTTTCCCTCGAGGTAGCCATAATAATAATAGAATCATCATCGCTACTGGATATGAGTGTTTCTCCGTTTGGCGAAAAGTTTATGTGATTGACTCGACCACTATTCTCTCGAAAAACTTTCGCCACTCGAAAGCTTCGGGTAGTGCTGTCAACAAGCTTCGTTCTGTCAAATGTCTGCCATGTTCTGCAGACTTAGAATTAGTGTGTGAACAGTTTATGTTGTTTACATGCACATAAAGTGATATTTGTTTTTCACGCTGAAGTAGGAAATGCGTGCTCAGGCTTGGTCGCCACCCGATTCACACGTGGATGAGCGCATGCTTATTGTATCATACACCAGAGACCAGAAAGTGGTGACTTGATTAATAAATGCGGATGGACATTTGCGATGTCCTTTCAAAGTCGTTTTGAAGGAGAGAACGACTGGTATACGTTACTCATTCCATTAGAGCTTACTCAGTCCTATCTCAACAGCGTGCACGAAGCCGGGTAGAGAAGCATCATCTCATCATCTCATGTCACACGGTTCATCCCTTAGGTTAAAATAGAAATGAGCGAAATGTAACATTTGTTATTTCTTTATCTTATTTTATATGTTTTTCAGTTTTTACTTTTTTTCTTTTTACTGATTATTTTTAAATCAGTTCATCCAACAAAAGAAAGTCCGCGTTAGTTTTCACTTCATCAGCTCCATATCAAATTACAAACTCCTTCTATTTTATTTGTACGAACTTGCTTTTCTCCATTTGTGTGGCTGACAACTCGCCTCAGTTTGTTACCGGGGCCTCGAGCCCATGTGTTGTGACGTAATGAACAACATATTGTAGGTTCACAACACGACTTGTACCCGATTAGTTCACGTTTACTTGCAAAACTTTTATTTATTCATTCATTTACTTATTTATTACAATTTAATGGCTGCAACTAAGTACAAGATAAAACGACGAATACTATGTATGAAGATAAAAGTGAAAGAGTTCAAAGTAAAAATAGGGTATAACCTATATGGATAATTCGTAAACGAGACCAGGACCCTGTCTATTAACGGATCACCAAAATTAAAAGTTGTTATAACCTGGGGAAAAAAACAGTGTTATTAAATGTAATGCTCCCTCCTCTTTACTCCTGTTTTAAATAACATGGCATTTAATAGCTGCATCACGAGTATCCATTGGTAAGCTGTTCCACTGAGGAGTTGACAATTCGATGGAAATAACGGTGTTTCAAAAGACAAGTTCTTGCGAACATCTTCTTTAAGGACAGAATATTATAATGTCTGAAAGAATAGCGGTCAGCATCGATGTAAAAGTCAATATAGGGCGAAATATCAATATTGGTGATGTCACTGAGTGCTTTATAAGAGAAAGTAGCATCTGCATGCAAGTAATCTACTGTGTTCTACGAACAGCAGGTTTAAACTCCTTAAGTTTTCAGCGAGAACGTCATTTGAAATTTTACTTCGTATTTGTGTAATCATTTCTTTATTATTCCAAGCGGTTTGGCTTGCAAAATGTTTACTAACTATCCTGGAATTAATTTGGTAAGGTCGGTTTGGAGACGCGAACAGAGTTGACACGAAATTTATCGCCAAGTATTCATATTGTCCACACAACTGCAAAATTAGTCATTTCACGTCGTGGAAAGAGTGTAAACGGCTGCGAAATGCGCAAAAATAACGAACAGCACGTGCAAAGCGTGCGAAACAGTTGTTTTTCATTGTCTGAATATGCACTTTGTCACTTTTTTTTTGCCGCCGTCGTCGCTGCGACTAAGGATTGGATCGAAGTTTTCTCCGCCAGTTAAATAAAATTGTGTTTCAGTATTTGTTTGATACTTAGCTTACAAATACGATTGATGCTTTTTATGAAAAAAAAAACGGAAAGTGCGTCGTGCTGCCGTCATTTGTAGAAAACAGACGTTGCAAATCGACCTTGGTTCGTAGATTTCTCTTAACGTAAGACGTCAGCTCCATCACACTTCCTAATCTCTGATAAGGGCTTGTTTTAAGAGTCCTAACTGGGGGTTGGCGAGAGTTATGGAAATGAGTCCACTACAAGATATAGAAAATGTCTGACCAGGGTTGGCATTGAACCCACCATGTTCGGGGGATAGATCATTGTTGCTCTAACGACGTGAGCTACATGGCCAGACGGGAACAGCCTACATTGGTATTAA
>BLAZ01000413.1:908004-910448 GCA_014633955.1 Acropora tenuis | reverse complement strand
TTTAAGATAACACAATTGTCTATGCCAAGGACCAGGCCTATGTTGGACAAAACGAACAATGGCTGTGCTGTAATGATTGAGAATATAATTTTCCATATGAAAGGTTTTTAACCGTTAATCGAATATCTAGTCTCTTTGAACACCTATAAGAATCATTATTATATCCACTTTCGTGCCGAGGCTGTTTTCTTTTCGTCCTACTATTGTAATAAACAAGATCAGTTCACTTGTGTCAGCGAAGAGCACGTGCTTAACGTGGTTTTAGTACTGTTGTTGATCTTAATGAAGTCTATAGAATGTAGCCCACAAAGGAATCTTTTAGCGGCAGAGAACTTTAACTTCAGCCCGCTTACTTGCATTTCTGATTGACTGTTTTGTAAGTACGTATCCTGGTTGCTTTGGTCGTCTAATAGTATAATCTCGGTTTCGGACTTTGCTGGCCAGTCTTCTCTTGAGATCATCTCTTCCGCCCTTAGGGTGCAGGTCAAGATATTTTATTCGGATTTGTCGCCATTAAAAGTGAGCCCACAAAAAGAGGTGGTGTTTTCTAATCTTGAAGTAGCCATCATGGGGTGAAAGGAGTTGAACAATGAATGATAACAACGTATTTTTAGCCAAGGCAGCGCAAACTTGAAATGGAAGCAGTTCAGTCCACTGAAATCTTGGCTTTATCTCGTAACAATGAGATTCTGCTCCAGTTGATACCTATGAGTACGTGCGTGAATATAAGATAAATATATATACTGTTGCAGTCTGTCTAAGGACAAAGAGGTTACGAGGAAGGGAAAAAGAGGATGATTCGCAGCACAATTTTGAAGACAAACATTTTGTTGTGTAACCCGGGGCAACAGAATCATAGCGATAAAATGTACTGAATGTTCTCGCCTGAAGCTTGAAGATGGACATCCGATTTCTTGTTACCTTAAATGGTCGAACATTTGTGAAGGTTGAGTTATTCCAAATACCTTATGTCGACAGGAAGGAAAGGAAGAGCTGGAAGGATAAGATGGCATAATCGGGCGGCAAAAGTCACGGACTAAGGGTTGAAAATCATAGGTTAGTTGATATTTAAGTGGAATTTGTGCAAATGATTTCAAGAAGTAGAAAACGTACCAAACGAAATGATGCTCCTTGTTAATACTAAAGAAACTTAATTTTTCCTCTTTTTAACACTTATGGCGACTAGTTGAATACCGTTGACAGAATTTTGCCAGAAGTTGTGTCCAGCTTCATCTTGTTGACAACATCGCAGACAGGTGCCGAGAACAGGTAAAAAAAGAAACACCATTTCTGGCAAGAATAAATTAAAGCATATGTAAAAGGAAACTTCCGTGCACATGTTCTAAATGAACAGGTTGCTATCAACGAAAAGTTCTGAAAAATGAGTGCTGGGAAAGGCTAAACTGTAACAACCAATTTTGAAAATTCTGGCCACATTTTGTGACCAACACGGAGATGCTTGACAAATCATCGCTTGGGGTAAAATATCTTTTAGCTGAATGCAGAATGGAAGAAGCACAGATCAAATAACTCATTAACCCCCTGAAAACCTTATGGACTTAAAAAGTCTACTATTGTAAGGATTCTTAACTTTACTTAACAGCAGGTATTTCACGGACATAACTGTCACAGAGAGATAGCCGATAAGAAACAACTTGAATTGCCAATCAGTGTCCAATAGTATTCCAAGTGGGTGACGACATCGTTAATTAGTAAAACTTGACCGCTCATACTTTTCAAGAGGGCTTCTTAGCTCAAAACTGTTAACATCAAAATTGCTTTTTAACATCCCAAATAAACTCGGTAACCTTGTAACATTGGAAAAGCGCCCTTGTGCAATATTCATCTATCTCTACGAAAAATCTTGACTTAAGCAGCTAATGGTTACTGTGCAACCGAAGAAAAAAATGATTTTCAAATACCAATATTGACAGATTTTTTTAACCAGATGACATCGTGTATGTATTTTCTATCAAATTGATGATGTCACTTCATTCTTCTCGTTTGAAATGCCCACGAATGCAAGGCCTTTGCTAGAGAGAAGCGGGCTCTGGGATTCTGATTGAATATTGTAAAAAATGCACGTGCATGTTTGCGTGACAATTTGGTTGCACACAATGAGTGACACAATGCCCCCCCTGCCCTCCCCATCCGTTTTTTAAAAATCCTTACTACTTCATTGGAATGGTCAACATGATTCAAAATTACAAAATCATCTAATACAATCTGTGGCTCTTCTTTGAGGCAGCCTCGCTCTGTCTTCAAAACCTCCAAATCAGTGTCCGCGTGCTCTAAATTCACGATAACACCTTGATTACTTACAAACTTCATCCAAAGGCTGAGAGGCTGATATGGCCTTACTGTATAAACTGCACCAGTTTGCAATCAGTGGTTTATTGCCATGAAGTCGCTGCGAACGAGCACCAATTTAATTTTTTTCGCTG
>BLAZ01000413.1:875504-878004 GCA_014633955.1 Acropora tenuis | reverse complement strand
TCTCATTCTATCGCTAATGCGTGACTTAAATTAACCTGAACGATACATGAAAGGATGTCAAACAACAAAAAAGAATCTAAAAGATTTTCGTAACATGACAAACAACATTAAACTTCGCTTCACCTCTTTTCAATATTCATGCAAACAATCATTTCAAATTCAATTTTGGTGATCGTGGAAACTGTCTTTAAAATATTGCGGTGTAAGCGAAAAGGTCTTAGATTTGTCAAAGTACGCTGAAATTCTCTAAGTTATTGGAGATGACAGAAATTTTGGACGTCGTGTGGTTTGCGTCTGGCTGTCTGTGGGCAGAGTCCACCAACCAGTTCTCATTCGTCTAAAAAAAAATCAATTTCTCTGCCGGAAAGTTTTGTCGCTATCGGACATTACAGTCGTCTTTGATGCTCAAAAAATGGACCTTCCACAAAATTACGCAACACTTTCAAGGGACCCTTCGAATTAAGCAAGCGCGTAAAGATACAACCGTTAAGAGATCTTTCAATATTTGTCAGTCAGCACAACATCAAATTGTTCAGTTAATTCTGTGAAACTATAAATAAGTTGTGGGAGAAAATGAATTTTGAAAACAATTGATGACATTTTGGAGGCAAATCCTATAAATAAATGGACATTAGATTTTCAGTTATACTGGATAAATGTGGCCTTTTCAAAGCTTGCGAACCAAAGCGAAGCAGTTTTTATTCCGCGTCAAGCGTTTAAAACCATTACCGACATTCGCTGAAGATGGATCACTTTCAGCGAAGCATTCACAGTTTCCTGTGAGGAAAAAGTCGTGTACATTTAAAAGGAAACGATGGTACATGTTTATTTGTTCACTTTACTATCGTTACTTGAAGAGGGAAATTCACTTAGAAACCATGAGGGTCTTCTTTCTTTTTTTACGATTTCAAGTTACATTATAAGTTCAAAATAATTCTCACTATGCCTTATCACACATTGCAGTTCTTTTTTAATGCGAATTCAGCACATGTTGAGCAGAAAACTCCACTATCTTTCATGACCGAAACAAAGATTAAAATATTTCGAATTCAGTCCAAATGATATAAAAGGGCTCCATATGTCAAGTTACCTTCCCTATCTCGCTGCAAGATGGAAAACAACACTGGTTCGAATTCAACCAACAAGAAGCGACACTGTCGACACTTCGCAGGCTCGCCTTATTTTGTACAGCGTCGTCGCTAGCATGAACAGCGTTACTCGTTCTCTTGAACATGTTTGTCATAATTGCCATCAAAAAAGATCAAGACCAACACAAAGACATCAATGAAGTATAACAACTCAACAGCTCTCGCAAGAAGACGTGGAAAGATATGTAACAGACAACAGGGCACTTAAGACCACAGTATTTGTAGTGGGGTCTGTGAGCCTGTGTTTGGTTCCCATGTGCCTTTACTATCTCTTACGAGCTGTCGGAGTTCATCTCGTTAAAGAGTCACACAGGGCAATGTTTCGGACTTTCCTCATGCTTAACTCATTTTTGAATCCACTGGTTTATTGTTGGCAGCAAAAGGAAATAAGACAGTATCTATTTAAATGTTCAACTCAAGCTGTCCACAACGTAGATTGGTAGATTGTCGCTCGAAATATATCCATTCTTGTGATGAACAATGAACATTAAATCAAAGAGAACTTGATTACGTAATTAAGCTTGGTTTTGTTCTGATTTAGATAAGATATGTTTCCGTTCCGTTTCATTTATCGAGTTTTACACCCCTTTTTTAAGTACTATTGTTCACAGTTCTCAATAGATTATGAAACCAGCCATTCCCATTTCTTAACCGGTTTTACAACTGTACACTTGAATTGTACCCTTATCAGAGAACGCCCCTTAAGTTTTTGTGAGTTGGGGTTAGGAGATCTACGGGGCAACATTGGAGTTTTCAGAGCAGTTTTATCTTTTTCGGGGTTACGTAACATTGGAGTTCCTCTAGCCCTTTAGACAGGATCAGACGTAAGTTTCAGCCTATTGTATTTGTTTTCGTTTTGCTTTCAATTCCAATTCTTTTGTGATTGGTCTTAGCCCCTCTTTTGATATCCTACATTGTAATTCCCCCCTTTAGTTTTCACCGCATGTGTACAATAATTCAGACGAGTTGGTGTTCGAATTAAACGCCGTTGAGTCAACTTGTGCTGGAATTCTATACTGCGGTTGACACTTCCCGATCTCCAGTGCGCAACATCCCGTGTCCGCTGCACTGGGTACGCGATAATTCTAGCTTAGCATCTAATGAGTAACTACAGTTTGCACGAAAATTGAAGAAATAGACCTCAGATGCCAGCCCAAGGTAACTGACGAACAAACTATATGCTCTTGCTTAATAGAAATCTAAATGAACAAACTACTTGTTCCATTCATTGTATTTTAAGAAAATAAATAAGGAGAGAGTTATATTCTACCCGCCAAAAGTATGTTTTTATTTTCCTTCAGGCGTAGAGCTTGCCTCACGTAATCATTAGGTTTCCCCTTACCCCTTAGACG
>BLAZ01000413.1:855504-860504 GCA_014633955.1 Acropora tenuis | reverse complement strand
TGTTGTCTACTGTAACTCTGAGACGTCACCAATTGATACTTACAATAACAAGAAATAAAACGTTTTTTTACATTATAACAATATTATGTATAGTTCAAGACTGCTTTAGATTCTTCAAAAAACTGCACAGCTGGAACAGCCACTCAACTCTGAGAACTGAAATAACCAGTTTGGTCGAGAAGAATCTGCTCTCGATTGCTCAGAATGGTTGGCTGGCCATGCTGGCCTGACTAATAATAATTTGTAAATATTCCATGAAAAATGATAATTAAATTTGTCTTTTTTTTTATAGTGTGGTGGGAAGGAAAACCCTGGGGACCAGTTGCTTTGTGATGAATGTGATATGGCTTATCATATTTACTGTTTAGTTCCCCCACTAAAAGCAATTCCTGATGAAGATGAATGGTTAGTTTTCATTTGTGTGGTCTTCACATTGCTGCTTATTGTGTGAATTATTTGCTAATTGTTTCTTCAAATTCCTAGGTATTGCCCACAATGTAAGAATGATACATCAGAGGTATGGTTTTTTAAGGATTTTATATCCTTTGTTAACTTACATATTTCACATATACATGTTTGCATTAGTTGAAAACAAAAGTGCTAAGTTCTGTTCGAGGGATCTATTTTGAAGTGACTTTGTAGTTATAGTGTTGATCTTATAGTTCATCTTGATCTAAGAAACGTGGCTGGGTCAATAATAATAATTTTTATAAGCTGGTAAAAAAGCAACTGCAACTGTATTGTCAACTCCACTTGTGTTGGTAATTGGCAGGACATACTAATTTCACTATTGCTGCAATTTGTTGAAACACACTCCACTGATCTTTGATTCTAAGGTAGCAGGATAAATCTCTTCATAGTAACAACAAATATTTTTTTATTGCCATGTTCAAGGTGATCCATGCCGGTGAGAAGCTCAGGGAAAGTAAGAAAAAACAAAAGATGGCTTCTTCAAATTCAACTGCAAACAGAGATTGGGGCAAGGTAATGGTCTCTGCAACGTTTTTAATAGAGCCAGGAAAGGCACACAATTTCAGCCCAGCAATTATCCTATATCTTAAGCATGCTTCATAATTTTATGGATGCATGCTGAGGACACAATGAAGTCATTGAAATGCATATCTGTGAACTTTCAAGGGGTTTAGATAAACTAAAATTTGATAAAATAATGTCAAGTTTTGGATGCACTTGTGAAGTTGTGAAGTGCTGGAGAAGCTAGCAATCTCTATCATGCTTACCAATCACCCACTTGCATCCTTAACTTGACTGGCCCATGAAAGGTAACTATGAACCAATAATGTTGTTACTTATAACAAACTGACAGCTGCAATTATTGAATCGAATCAAAGTAATTTGCAGCTTGGCAAACTTATTTGTCCTTTAAGGAATCGACAAAAAAGGAAAATCTGCTTCTCCACATCTCAAAGAAACAGATTAATTTTCTTGCAATTGCCAGCACTTATGTACCTTGTTCAAATGAGACATTGTTTTAAAAGAAACCCAACTTAAAAACTTTCAATTTAAGACCCAATGTTTCCTTACTCCTGTGTACTGTGTTCATCAAAGGTGATCTAAAGCTGTTACATGACTCCTTTTATGTATTCAATAATTGGCATTCATTCTAATTAATGAACTGTACCACCTTTAGATCACTCCTTATGATGACAATACAGGTATTTAACCTTTTACCACAACTTGCATTCATTTTAAATGATAAGATGTATTGTCTATCTGGTTACTTCAGTTACTACAGTTGTCCACATTGTTCAAATCACTTATGAAAAAGGTGATATTTCATGCCTGCAGTGTATTCAACCTGAAATCACAGTAAAACTACCCCGATTTGATTTCCCCAGGAAAGATGGCTAACTAATTTTTTATTCCATGTGGATCCAGAAAACCTTGCAGTCATACAAGCACAGGTGGTCCACACTAAATACATTACAATGCCATCATTGATTTAAGTACCACTCAAACTCTACAGCTGTGATAAACCCTAACCCTCTTTTCTTCTCACAATATTTAATTAATATTGCTGGTGAAATATATTTATTTCCTTTTTATCATTATTCTTCCTCCTTCTTTAGGGTATGGCATGTGTTGGTCGTACCAAAGTCTGCTCTATTGTACCACCAAACCACTTTGGGCCTATTCCTGGTGTTCCTGTGGGCTCAGCTTGGAAGTTCAGGGTCCAGGTGAATCAAAGACCCTTTTTTTTTCTAAAAATTATTATTATTATTTATGGGATGAATAGGGTGCCCAGCTTGACCTATACAACCTAAAAGGAAGTTAAACTAATTGCAAAACAATATATCAAAGCAGATAATCCTACAAAATAACTGTTTTCAGAGAAATTGTGCTAAAAAAATATATATACATACAAATTAAAAGTAATCATAAAAAGTTAATTGTTCTTTATCAAAAAATAAAATATCCTAACTTATAAAACAGTTGCTTTGAAATAACTAGCTATATGCAGCGAGTATGAAATGGTGGCTCTCTGCATCTTCTGTAACGCACTTTGGTTGGGTATTATTATTATTATTATTATTATTATTATTATTATTGTGCAGTACTCTATAATAATAGGCCATTTCCGAGTTCACCTCAGCCTCCTTTTCAAAGCGAGGCTAAGTGCGAAGTCTTTGTTATGAAAATCAGTTTTCATTCATATTGAAATTAGAACTAATTATCATAACAAAAGTTTCGCACTTAGACTCGCTCGGAAATGGCCTATTATTGTTTGTTGTCAGGTCAGTGAGGCAGGAATACACCGCCCACATGTTAGTGGTATCCACGGCAGAGATGGGGAAGGTGCATACTCCATTGTACTGGCTGGTGGATATGAAGATGACTTGGTAAGTTCTACTACTCAGATCACCGGACCAATTAACACTTTAAGGAAACCATGCATTCTGCTTGCCCTATGGCAGCTGAGTTGCCTCAATTGCTGGCAATTTTGTGAGCAAGGGAGACCATGCAACTTCACTGCTTGTTGGTCTTTTACAATATTGACAAAACTGCCATTTGTACCAGGGGTGGAAGAAGGGGCATAAGTTGGATTGAGTGGCCAGAAACCCCCCTCTTAACACACCCAGCGAAAAAAATTATTCTCAAATAGAAATATAGAACACTGGTTTGCGAGACATTTTTGGCAAAGAACCTCATTCAATGGTATGTGTGGGAATTTACTATAATAATAAGGTTTTTTTTTTACTCTCTTTTTTGTTTTTTCTCTTCTTTTTTTTTGTAGCGTTGCAAAAGCTATCGACCTTTTTAAATTGTGATGTTTTGAGGCAAACTTAGGCCATTTTCAAATAGATTAACGTATAGTTTGGTGGCTGATTGTTATCATCAAACCGCCCTCAAAAAAAAAACCAAATCAACTTCTTTATGCAGGTTGGTGCTAGATATTTTGGCCTAGTTGATTTAAAACGTATTTACGCATGATTATATGTGAAGGAAGATTTCAATTTTGCCAGTTTTTATTCCCTAAAAAGTGATATTTTAAGCCTGATGAATCGGTAAAAGATATTAATAACGTCACCACTTATCCAGGATTACTCGAATGTGCCTTTAACTTTGGTTGGCACAATTGAACAGTGCTGCACATTAGGCAAATTTTTCGGCCCCTTATTGACGTACAGTCTCCTTGTTAGGACTATGGAGATGAATTCTTCTACACTGGTAGCGGCGGACGAGATCTCTCAGGAAATAAGAGAACAGCTGAGCAGTCATGTGATCAGACACTAACAAAGATGAACAGGTGTGTTTCACCGTCTTAGGTGGGAGCGCTACAATCGTTTTACTGTTTTGCGGAGTACGTCAAGGAAATGTACAACAATGCGTGCGGCACGTGCAACACGATTATTTGTTCTGCTGAAACTAATACTATCATTGTGATGGCGTTGACGTTGCCTTCCCTTTGACCGCCTGCTATTTTTGTTATTACCCCTCCTCCTGAAAGTCTACGCTTTTTTTGTCAGATCAGCCACCTTGCCAACGATTAACAAATAAATTCCATGTTGCCGTGCGTCTGTTCAGTCATAGATCACAGATGACGTCAAAATGTGGTAAGAACAAAAAAGTGGCACACGAGGCGCAGCCGAGTGTGTCACTGATGTTCTTACCACATTTTGACGTCCTGTGATCTATTACTGAACAGACGCACGGCAACAGGGAATTTATTTGTTTTACATAATAAAAAAATTAAAATATACGGAAAAAATGCCTTTTTATTTCAAATTTCGCCACTTTCACAGACACGAAAATAGCACTGACGTGATCTAAAGTCTATACAAAATGAAGCGAACTGATTGGTTGCTATGCTTCGCAAAGAATTGTGATTGGTTCAAATTCAAAATTCAAAAAATTTTGAATCGAGCGCTGTCGTCATCTATGCGTCTGTCCTCTAATGGATCATAGGCGAGAACCAATCAGAATTGCACCAAGAATCAAAAAATTGCACCAAAAAGCGTGCAGCACGATTATTTTTCGTCATTCAGCCAATCAAATCATTGATTTCTGACATTGCCGTTGCGGTCACCAACGTTATTTCTTTACATCCCTACTGAGTAGGCAAGTTTTGGCTTAACTGACCTGATCACCAGCGGTGAAAAATAGCTCTGTCGTTGGGACTGAACCAATTCGCTCCATTTGCGTACTGGCCGTTCCGGCATGCGCCCTTTCTATCAAACTGATACCATAATTTGTATGCTAGGCTTTCATCCTTCGTAAATGCTCGTCATCATTAGGCATTGGCTATTATTATCACTTTGTCGGGCAATGTGGCGCATTTTGCGGGCTAAATGGAGAATTTGGCGGGCTAAAATGTAGCTGAAATAAACCAATAAAAAATGAGAATCAAATAATCGTACGATCTAAGCAGCCAATCAAAATCGAGAAGCCATTTCAAAGTTTGTTGACGTTTTCTCACAGCGCTGGTGAAAAAAAATATTCTTCAGAGTGTTTTGTTGTCATTTTTTTTACAGTTTATATTT
>BLAZ01000413.1:828767-838767 GCA_014633955.1 Acropora tenuis | reverse complement strand
TGCTGCCTTTGAAAAAAATCGTAACATCAAAAAAATTATTTGTCATTGTGTCACACAATTTTGGCTTCAAGCTGACATGTGGCCCTAGAAATTGCATTGTGTAAACCAGCCATGATTTGACTTAGGTGAAAATGGCTGTTCTTGACGTATGTACAGTATGATTTCCCAAATCCTTGTTCATTGAGTCCAATACTTGAGCTCGAGGATGTATAGTGACATTAAGAGACATGTGTTTTATTTTGATCACTACAGCTGCTGTGATTGGAATTCATCTTCACTAGATTGTGGCTCTGTCTAAGTTGCTTAGACAGAGCCACAATCTAGTGAAGATGAATTCCAATCAAAGCAGCTGTAGTGATCAAAATAAAACACAACATTTCATTATTTATCACTCTTAAATTAATGCCAAATTATCTGAAGTAATTAAAATTGAGTGATTTTTTGAGAATGGCTTAAATTCTTATGCCAGCAAAGGACAAAAACAAAATTTGAATGCACAAACAATATTTTGTTAAACTTAATCTATAGAGATTACAAAATCATTTCAAGTAAGGGTGAACTGCAGTGGTGGGAGCCACTTAAGTCAAATATCTATTTAGCCATCACTGGTGTACTATTTAACAGAGACTTCTCAACCCCTTACTTGCAGTAAATTTAATCTCTATTATGCAGACATCTTCACCATTTAAAATTCCCAACTGACTGATTTTATTGAATTTCATCTCTATTAAACTAATTCAATGTAATGTGATGATTTAACATGAACACCACAGTTTCATGGTTAGAGGAACTGTCCTTGGTCCTAGACAGTGGGCAATTTGCTCCCCATTAATCATGTTACACAGTTTTAAATCCTAGTCAACAATAACCAATTTTTGAACTTGATCTTGAATAGCAAAACTGTAGGTCATTTATGTGGTTTGCACCAAAGATGGTTACCTTTATTAACAGAACTTTTGGTGCAGTGTTTCTTGAACATGCAATTACTTGACACTTTTGTGATATTTTGTGTTACTGTTGTTATTAAGCAATACAATATATATTGTGAAGGGTTCCATTTTGACCATATTACTTACTACATTTTGGAAAACCTCTCTTAAGCTGTCAACTTCCATTCAGTGGTCAGTTGGTTCTTTCCCAAGGATGACAACTTTAGAGGTGTGACAGAACTATAAACCTGCAACTTCATGATTATGCTAAATTCATGTGATCACATTTCCCATAATAAATTTCAACCTCTCACAGAGCAAAAACATACAGTTTACAGTCACAACAGACAACACCTTATGATAGAAAATGGCTTTATTTGGCTGCAACAAGAGCCTATAGTCTGACCATATATTTTCCAGTTTGATCCACTTACAGTACAAAGGTTACAAACTGATTATCCTGCTGAGTCAAGTAAACCCAGCTAACTTGCATTTCTGTTTGCCTGATCAAGTCATTTATTTCCAGTGACACAAACATTGACTCAATTCATTAAATCTTCCTTAAGTAGGCCTTGAAGTTTGCGTGACCTAGTGGTCATTACTCCTTGCTTCTCAACTCACGCAAAGCTCCTAAGTTCAAATTCTACTGACTTTCAATGGAACAAACTCAAAAAACAAGGTTAATAAATGAAGAGGATTATGTAAAATCGAAAAAGAAAGAAAAAGGCAATGAAAATTTGTTGGAAAAAATTGGAGAAAAATTATGAAAAATTGAATGAACAATAAATCTTATGCACACGCAGGAAAACCTTGCCCAACAACAAAAATGAAAGTCAGCTTGGGATTTAAGATTCTGGGCTTTACAGCCCACTAAACATTTAAGTGTAAGACCAGAGTAATTTATATACGATTAGTGACAGTCAACAAGAATAACTTGACTCTAGATCTGAAGGTGACTTTCGCGGAGGTTGTCAAAATATCAGTCAATGTCATCAACAACAGTTCTTCTCAGGACTACTCCCTTCCGGACCATCTAACTTAATCAAGTTATGATGCGACTCCTGTGTTCAAACCATTTGCTATTGAATAATCATTTTTTAGATAGGTATTGCTTCACAATTTGAAACATTAACTCACCCATAATTAAACTCTGGTAGATTTTGGTGAAGCAGCTAATTTGGCGACAAGATCCTACGCATCGTTTCCAATCTCGCTATTATAGAAAATGTTATCCAAAATAACAAGTTCAAACTAAAGGGAAACAAGAGGCTATTTTTTTCTAGCCAACAATGAAATAAACCCACTCCACTTTTTCCGCGCGTGGATTTTTGTAATGAGAGAATGGGACAAGTGCCATTAATTATTAACCCATCATGCATCGCAACTTCCGATAGAAATTATGCGATCATGACACGGTTACGGTTTGAATGAAAATTGAGTGAAGTGAATACTTCGGTTACTACTTATTTTATTATGGAGGAAAGTTTTTCAACTGAAAGAAAATCGTGGGGAGTGGTCGACAATGTGGTAGGTTAAAAAAACTACAGAGTTGGACGCTACGAAACGTGGGAGACGCACAGCAAAATGTCCCTCCTGGCATTGTCTTCATTATAAACAGAGTTTTCAACGCAAGATTGAATTGTTTTTCAATGAAGTAAGTTGAGTGTTCATGAGAATGTGTCTTTCCTCGCATTAAATGACATTTTAAGCGCAAAACGGAGACGAGAACTGATTTGTCGATAGGGGAAAATTCAAAATTAGCATGCAACTCATAAGTAGTAGCTTAGACATGAAAGATGTCTGATATCCCGTAAAATCCCAAAACATATAAGGTTAAAGTGAGGAAGTCGTTTGACAAATTTTAAGGTAGTTTCGATGATATAATAAGAATGTTTATCCCAATCGCAAGCGGTTACAAGACTCAATGTGAAAACAGAAGGGGAAAAGGTACTGCTAATAAATTTTGCTTCAAGTATCCGAGACTTTTGTCGTGGGCTGTGGTACAGGAATCCCTTTTGCTAGTAATAGTTCATTTTGACGAGGAAGAGGCTTGTGGATGGAACCTACATATTAAAGTGATATTACACTGTGGAGAGGGCAAAAGGTTGGGACCCGTGAACATAATAACTGCCAAAATGGCTTCTCAGTAGTCCAGTTTTGCAGATTTGTTTTTTGTGTGGTAATTTGTCGTGTTTCAGTTCTGAAACAACATAAAATTTCCTTTAATATGACGTATTATTTTTTAAGTGACAAGGCGTGCGAAAACCACTTGCGCTTAACAAACAAGAAACTTAAAGAGAAAAATCAATGATCGATGGGTCACAAAGCTCGCAGTCGTCTTGCCACGCTTCGATTCAGTGACTTAACCAATGAAATTCCAGATTGGACTGACCAATCAGGCAAAAGTCTCCTTTGTTGTGGGTCATTGTAGCTCATTCCTTGGTTTAGTATGGAATACCGTTTGTATAAAAATCTAAAACTTATCATTATTGGTGAAGGATTTTTGCCTCCTTGAAAACAGGCGTTTTTTCTAGTTCTTCCTCAGAGAAGAGACCAACGAGTCTCATGTCTTAGGGCACAGAGTTCCCGGTGTTGTGGTATGACCTAAAAAGGTGATATACCCCGCATGGGTCCTAGAGTGCCCGCGTTCGTATATCACCTTGCACTTATGTGCAAAAACTGACAAAAAAACAAAACAGCGCCCAAGAGATATTTAATGACAATAGTGTGGCCACCGCCATTCGCAGCAGCTTTATTTCGCTACGAAAACAGACCTAAAACTATCTCTGTCAATTAATATTTCATCTTTGTGGGCCAGGTCATTCCAGCAGAAGGAAGGGAGATCTTTAGCCAAACGTAAGACGCGTTGGTCTCTTCTCTTAATTGTATGGAGTTCAAAATACATAATTCTACATCAACAGATTCGTACAATCGACCAAAACTCCCGAAAAAAAGAACATGTGACCCTGTTGATTTTTGTATTTGATTGTCGTTGATTTCCATCGGAACGTCACGCCTGACTTCCAATAATTTTCCAAAGAATAAATGAACAATTCGTTCAGGTACACGCAAGGCATTTTAAAAGTACGATTTTTTTTACCTTCCTGGTCAAATGTGGGGTTGTCGTGCGGCCTTGACTCGCCTGACGTGACCTCCTCTACGAAGTATTTGCGGTTGTGACGTTAAGAATTATCAAGAGCCGCTAGATTTCTTCCAAGCAACGCCGTCGTTATAAAGCCTCATTGTCGTCCCAAACTCGAATATATTTTTTTATATGTAATATTACTTTAAGGAAAGAGCAGGTTTCTTGTGCCTTTTCTTTTTTATGAATTATTTGCTGCTTTCGGTATGATTTATCTCTGATTCCTTCGCATTCATGATTTATTGTATTTTTGTGCCTTTGTAAACGGCCCGGGGATTGATGTGAGAACTAAAATTAAAACAAGCTTAGTTTTCCGAGTCTAAGTTGTCCAGGCCTTAAGTCTGTCACGGAATTCTTTTTTTGTTTTATTAAGCTGCATAGTTTGTTTCGCTAGTGTTAATTGTTTAGCGTCAATGTATTGTCGTAGTAAACCGTAATTACAGTTTGTAAGTTTATTTTTTTAATAAAATCTCTACTGTGATTACACCATTGTAATTGTAGTATTGTAAGTGTTGCGTTCAAACTCCTAGTTTGTTAGTATGTGTTAATCGTAGAATAAACTATTATGTAAAAATATAAATGCGAGTAACGTGTTGTAAGGGGGTGGTGATTAACAGTCAGTTGTGGAAAAGAAAGTGATCGGTTGAGAGAAGGAAAGAACAAGGAAAGAGAACAGAGCAGAAGGTCGTTGAAGAAGGTTTGACGAAAGAGGCAAGAAAGCGCAGAGACACGCCGCTGAAAGCCATCAGAGGGAGCTTGCCAGGAATCTCAAAGCCCCTTTGTCAAGTGGCGGCCCGAAAAAAAAATTCTGTGCTAAGAAACGAGTAGAGTCAACTGTAGAAAAGAAACATACATTTGTTCTACTGAGTGAGGAGAGAAAGGATTAGGAACCAGTGAAGGACATGGCGCCGGGATTGTTGGACGAGTTGTCTTGGGAAAAGCGGTTGGTGTTGCATTATCGTTTAATATTCATAAAATACGTTAAGTAACATTAGTTTGTATAAGGTTTCGATTTATTTGTAACCGTCGTATTAGTAGCTAAATGAAAAAATCTTAAGCGTTTTTCTTTAACTTTGTAGCGGATACTCGTATTGTTTATCGGGTTATCCAGACTCACGTGACAAGGTCGTAGTTTTCCGGAAGGTGAGGGGACGCTATTTTAGGTCATTCACCGCTTGTAAATTATTTGCATTACATGCAACTTTCTCGACAAAATTGCACGATTTTTGAGTCTTCATTTCCCTGGAAATGAGCAGATAATTCGCGTATCTTTACACTCGGCTCTTTTTCGTGTAGTAGTTTACAAATTCACTTCTGGTTTAACCTTAACCCATGATCCTTCTTCAGCTAAACAGGATGAAATAACGTATAAGAACCCTCCAATTTTTTGGCCTTCTTTCGGCTTACGGACAGCGGCCAAATCGCTATTTGTATATTCAACGTGCTATTTCCTTCAGCAGAAAAAGGAGCTAATCCGACATTGCAATTCAAGAAACAGGAAATTCAATTTGAGCACTATTAACATCGCTACAATCATCAACATCAAATTCACGGAAACAATGTGGGGCCACGTAAGTTTCCAATTTGAGCAATAGATCTAGAGTATGCAAACAATGCCAGTAGTAGAGGTCAAAGACTTTTTATCTCCTACAAACTCCACTAATTTTAGGTCACTAGAACTACAACACAACATAAGAAGTCCTGACTTTTTCAGGCTTCTGTACGCAATTGCTTAAATTGCGTTCAAAACTGCAGCGATGATCATGGCTCACTTGATAACATAAGAAAAATAAGGAAGTATTTTATCTGCCATATGAGTCAACTCGGATACTACTTACGTATACAGGCAACGATAAAAGCACGTTTATACTGTATTTTTCAATTATAAGGATGTTCTGATGGTCAAATTAAAATGCTTCAGCTTTTACAAAATATGGCTGCTAGACTGATATGTGGCTTTAGTAAAATCGAACTATAGTGGTCTATCGTCAATGCTGTGTTCTGTTTGGTTGTGCTACTAGTAGGTCAGTGGTCTCTCCAGTAGCTGAAAACGTGCAGTTGCTTCGTCCGTCCGTGATTTAGTTACACGTTTGACAGTTAGTTCCGCATTTGAATGACCCTTTGGGTGGGTGAGTTTGTGGGGTGGCTCGTACTGGGACCTGACCAATATTTCCCTGAGATTGTTGGTCCTCTTAAATGCAACGAGTAATGTTGACTTTAAAATGTTAGTACATCGTTGTAGGAAGTGAGAACAATAAAGTGTTTTTCATGATGGATGATAAAGAACGCCGGAAGGGCAGGATTATATGTGATAACACTGAAGAGGGACCCGATTAGGCGTGTCAGTAGTACTGTCACTGGGTTGAAAAGCTTCACCACTTGTGATGGCGTGAACGCGTTGTATATAGTGTATGAGGAGAGAAATGTTTTAACTGCGTTTCTGTTGAGTTAGTGTTGAGAGATTGCAAAAGTTCGTCAGCTCGTCGAGTGAAAGTCTCGTCGGAAGAAGGCAAACGTCGCAAACAAAGGGCCAAACTGAATGGAATTGCTCGTTTAGTACGCAGAGAGTGAAATACAATACAATAAATTTTATTAAGACTCGCAGACGGTTTTTTTTGTGCTAATCGTCTAAAGTTGAAATAAGTAATACTATGATACAATCACTTTAAGATTACAACAAAATACGATAAAATTACAGTAAGTTAGAAAATACTGTCAGGAAGTCAAAAATTCATATATGGGTTTATTCCTTATTTTTGTTTTAATAAGAACGTACTGGCACAACTTAACCCCTTAACTGCCGAATGAGCGCTCAGGGCACTTATAGATTTTACTCTGTCTAACGCCAGACGATTTTACTCGTCAATGGGGAACCCCTTGGACGCGGGAAAGGGTTAAAAGTATTATCTAAATTATCCCACAACGAAGTTGTTCGTTATTAGGAATCGTCCTCGCCCTGTGTCGCCCTAGATCTTAAAACGAGGTATATTTACGGGTGTGAATTTCGTCTCACGCCACCACTTACCCTTCGTCGCTTTAAGAAATCCGAGAAAAGATATGGAGGCGATAGACCAGTCATGCATTTGAATCCAAGTACAGCATCGCGACAGTATAATTGCGATTTGACCCCAAGAATGAGTTCACTATCAGTGTCTGTCGGTGGGTTTGGAACAGATCTGTGGATTTGATACCTCTCTTGAGAAAAAATTGACCTTAAGGAATGAGATGGATGTGGATGAGTGAGAAGAGGTCAATGTGATGGTGGGATGAAGATGGGATGAAAAGAAGACAGAAATTGCAGGCTCACGGCTCGAAGTTCAAACATTTTTCGTTAACATAGCACCCTTTTTTTCCATTTTCTTCTGGTTTTCATAGCTTGAACTTCTGACCTCACTTCAGCTGGTGACATGATGAAACTTCGTTGGTAAAAAGACGGTCTCGTTTACGAGCCTCTAAACCACTGATTTCCGGAAAACTGCCGACTGGATAAACATTATTTGCGGAATTAATACTTCCTTCAGCAATAAAGGACATAGAAGATGACGGGAAAAAAGACATTTTAGAATCATTTGAATCGCAGATATCAATCAGGACTGGTATCCCCTTACAGAGCACAACCCTATATAAATTTGAAAACCCACCTTTTCAATTCTCATGATCTGCTTCAGAGACGAAGACACTCAAACTCGCCTTGCCATTTGGTGTTTGCGGTCCTTAGCTCAACCAAGCTGATATATTCTACGATGAAGGTAAGTTTCTTTCCATTTACTCTTAACTCGTATATTAATCGGCTGCCATGCCTGATCGAAAAGTTCTTGAGGCAGCGACTATTTTGTCTTGGGTTACGGGATGAAAAAGGAAGATTGGGGAAAGCAGCCATGTAGAACCTTTAAATAGGTGGACATTGTTCGCCGAATTTTCTTTGCCAAATTTGGTCCATTATTAATGAAATTATTACAAAACTTGCTGGCAAGTTCACCTGGATCAGATATTTCTTGATTTCCGTGCGAAATGTTGAAGTCAATTTAGTCTTCTTCCTAATTTTGTCGTTAAGAATTCTCCATGCACCGGTTATGTATCCCGTTCAAGACTGAATTTTTTCAGGCTTTCATTTCGGTGCTGCCAAAAGCAGCCTTCATAAGCGCTATGATCTCAGAAGTATATGTTTGATTTGTCGCATCAACTTTTGTTGACGTTTCTTTTACAGATCGTCGCGTTTGCAATTGTCACTTTCGCATTTTTAGGCCTTGAGCCAGGTGCAATGGGAAAGGTATGTTTTAACTTATCCTTCCTGCTTGCTTTGCTTTTCAGGTTTTCTACACATAGTGTACTTTCATGACGCTTCCGATCATAAAAACTCCTGCGCCTCAACGCTTTAAAAATGCACCAAATACTGAACATCTTAAATTCTGAACAAGACCAACACGTTAATCCAGTGTTTTGTAACACAGAGTGTGCACATCTCATGGAATTTGAACTGAAGGATGGAAGTCGAAGAAAGTTGGGCCAACCCGGGATGACAATATCCAAATAAAATATTTTACTTTTTACCAACACTTGGCTCCAGTTAATATAGTTGTGTTCCTTGGTGACCCCAGTTTCATAATCGGATGTTTCTTCCAGGCCGATCGGTACCGAATGGCAATTGAAGAGAAGGGAACACCGTTTGCAGAGGAAATTGATATCGATGAAGATGAAGATGTTGAAGTCTTCAGAGTTCCTGCTCATAACGACGTTGACGGCGCGGACTTTTATCAAGATTTTAAAATGGTAAGCCTGTTTTGGGTTTATGACACGACGTCTTGAAAATCTAGGGAAAAGAGTTCTCAGCATGGAACCTCCCTCTTTTGCATTTGTGAAATGTTAAGCTCTTCACACCCCCTGCTTCCTTCCCCCTATGTCTCACCCTTGTTATCCCTCGTTATCACATATCAATCCCAGTTGAGCTGAATTCATTGCCTTGGCGTCTGGGGTCATCCACAGAATCTTCGTCACTTCCTCGCCATTGGTATGGTGCTCAGCAAAATCTTATCAATGTTTCGCCATCACTTGATATAATTCTTCCTTTTTCCACAGCGTCTTACTGTTACAAGGATTCCATCTCGAAAGGTCTGCTACATTTCTAAAATGGATCCCTCTTTGTCAGCTCCTGGGAAACTAAAGGCGGACTTTGATCGGGTAAATTCCTCACCATATTCTGAAATAACGGAGCAGAGTTTCAAGTACGTCCATTCACAAGATGATGTCAGATGACTATAGCTGTAGGACCCCAGAACACGGGGTTACTATCATTGTTTTGAGGATATTTTTTTTTTAAATAAAAATGCTTGAAATACCAAAGCTAGGTTTTTTCATGTTGATTGGTTTTACTTGCTTTTATACCGGTCAGGTTAATGCTCAGCCCACTCCACTTTCGGTAGTAAGCAGCTCTCATCTGGTGGCTGTCACTGGACCTGCTAACAGACTGGTTCTCACGAAGGCCATAATAGACTTTTGCGGAGCGTTGCCGATTTACAACACGGAAACCATCGAAGGCGTTGCGGCCAATGGAAATGGAACTTCAAGTAAGTTGCACATTGTGAATTTAGTTATATGCTAGCATGTTGCATAAAAAAATTAACACATTTTTAAAAAGAAATAGAGGTGTGTAAGTTACACGGATGCAAGTAAACCATGAAAACGCGAGTATTTTGAAAACGATTTGCGCCCACGGACAATTCCACTTGGGTTGCCCTGGTTTGTGTACTAGAACTGACGCCATTTGCCAATTTTTTTCCTTCCTGCGATATGGTCCTGTTCCTCCAGGTTTACCCCGTATACAAAAACAAACGTGTGAACTGTGACAGACAGCTTGTTAAAATTCGGTGGTATCCAACCAAAGTGCAGTCCTATGTAATTCAGTTTAATTAAGTTGATCACTTTTGTTTGT
>BLAZ01000413.1:811267-816267 GCA_014633955.1 Acropora tenuis | reverse complement strand
GTTACTGGTGACTTACAACACAATGCCTGGACTATCGGCTGATCTTATGCAAAGTCTATTGCAAGTCAAAAAGAAACCGATCCAACGATGAACTATGGCGCTCTTAAAACGAGGCATATTTAGAAGGTGTGAATTTCGTGTCACGCCACGTCTTACCCTCCCCCGCTTTGATATATATGATACGGAGGCGATAGACCAGTCTTGCATTTGAATCGCGATAATATAAATACCGCGATTTGACCGCAAGAATAAAAGAGGTAACTGTCAGTGTGTCTGGGTTTGGTACAGATCTGTGGTTATGATACCGTTCTTGACAAAAAAGTGACGTCGAGGAATGAGACTGATGTGGATGAATGAGGAGAGGTTAATGTGATGGTGGGATGAAGATGGGATGAAAAGAAGACATCAATTGCAGGCTCACCGCTCGAAGTACAAACATTTTACGTTAACAAAGCACCCTTTTTTTCCATTTTCTTCTGGTTTTCATAGCTTGAACTTCTGACCTCACTTCAGCTGGTGACATGATGAAACTTCGTTGGTAAAAAGACGGTCTCGCCTACAAGCCTCTAAACCACTGATTTCCGGAAAACTGCCAACTGGATAACTATTATTTGCGGAATTAATACTTCCTTCAGCAATAAAGGACATAGAAGATGACGGAAAAAAAGACATTTTAGAATCATTTAAATCGCAGATATCAATCAGGACTGGTATCCCCTTATAGAGCACAACCCTATATATTTGAAAACCCACCTGCTCAATTCTCATGATCTGCTTCAGAGACGAAGATAGTCAAACTTGCCTAGCTATTTGGTGTTTGCAGTCCTTAGCTCGACCAAGCTGATATATTCTACTATGCACGTAAGTTTCTTTCCATTTACTCTTAACTCGTATACTAACCGGCTGCCATACTGGATAGAAAAGTTCTTGAGGCAGCGGCTATTTTGTCTTGGGTTACGGAATGAAAAAGGTAGATCGGCGGAAAGCAGCCATGTAGAACCTTTAAATAGATGGACGTTGTTCGACGAATTTGGTCGATCATTAATGAGATTATAACAAACCTTGCTGGCAAATTCAACTGGATCAGATATTTCTTGATTTCCTTGCCGAAATATTGAAGTCAATGTAGTCTTCTTCCTAATTTTTTATTAAGAATTCTCCACGCACCGGTTATGCAGAGGTCATGGGTTCAAATCCCGTTCAAAACAGAATTTTTGTCAGGCTTTAATATTGCTGCTGCCAAAAGCAGCGTTGATAATTGCAACAATCTCAGAAATACAATATCTTTGATTTTTTTCGCATCAACTATTGTTGACGTTTCTTTTACAGATCGTCGCCATCGCAATTGTCACTTTCGCATTTTTATGCCTTGAGCCAGGTGCAATTGGAAAGGTATGTTTTTTCCTGCTTCTTTGCTTTTAAGGTTTTCTCTACATAGTGAACTTTCACGACGCTTTCCATCATAAAAACTGCACCAGCTGCACCACAATGCATTTAAAAATGCACCAAATACTGAACATTTTACAACAAGACTAGCACGTTAATCCAGTGTTTAGTAACGCAGAGTGAGCATGTTTAGTGTATTTAGTGAAACTGTTTCTAGTGTACACCTCTCATAGAATTTGAACTGGAGGATGCAAGGCGAAGATGGTTGTGCCAACCCGGGATGACAATATTCAAATAAAATGTTTTACCTTTTCCGAACACTCCATTCCAGTTGATATAGGGTTACGTAATAAACGTTGGCCGTGTGGCACCGATGCTAAAATTTAGCATCAGAGCTACACAACCAACGTTTATTACGTAACCCTTAATTACTTGCTCCTATGCCACAAAATTAGATCTCTCACATCCACAGCCTGGAGCAACGATGATCAAAATCCTAAGGTCGTGGGTTTGAATCCACACTGGTCAGAGTTTTTCTCTGTCTTCGTGCGGGTCCATTTCCCTTCCTAGGGCTTACGTTTATTTACTTAGCACTGGAACTTATCCTACACAGCTATTTCGATCATTCAAGTTAATATAGTTGTGTTCCTTGGTAAGCTTATTTTGATAATCAGATCTTTCTTCCAGGCCGTAGCGTTGCCGATTACCAACACGGAAATCATCGAAGGCGTTTCGGGCAATGGAAATGGAATTTCAAGTAAGATACAAATTGTGAATTTGTAGTATGCTACCATATAGCATAAAAATATTAACACACTTTTAAGAGAAATATGGGCGTGTAAATAACATGGATGCAAGTAAAGCATGAAAACGCGAGTATTTTGAAACGAATTGCACCCACGGGCTATTTCATCAGGCTTACCCTGGTTTATGTCCCAGAATTGACGCCATTTGCAAGAACAAAGATTTGTGAACAGAATTGGTATCCAACCGAAGTGCAGTCTTAAGGTCGGCACACACGAGGGGACTGGTCGCAGGGACTTGTTTCAGGGACTAGTTCCCTGTAGGGTTCACACGATTGGACAAGTCGCCGGGACAAGTCCCTTGAAGGGTTTACACGCGGGAACCTGTTACACATCAAATTAGTAAAATTTAGAGCACTTTCACCCAAATTCAGGGACGCATAGAGACGAAAAAGGAGCGGTCCTGAACAGTGAAAAAGTATTTACTAAATTAGCCGCAAATTTTTTGAAATGCACGACACTTCAATGAAACAGCACATGTCGATCTATACTGATTAGTCAGTCATTTACAATTTCGAAAACGTTTCTTTCTTCTAGAGTTCCGTATACTACTACTCACCCAGAACAGAAAAACAGTAGCTATTTAAACACGGCTGTTAAAAAATTCAAGATTTATTCTCCAGACCATGTCGAATAAATTTTGAAATAGGCGTCGCGATAGATCGCGTGACAAAAACCGGAATAGTCGCGGCGACTAGTCGCAGGAGGGTCTCAATGGGGTTAACCGATAGGCGTAAAACGGCCAAAAATTTAGTCGATAGCCGTAAAAACTGAAAAATTTTTACCGTTAGCCGTAAATGGGGTAAAAAGAATTAACCGTAAAAAAAAATTTGTCTCGCAGGGACTAGTCCCTCCGTGTGTGTCGACCTCATTGGCTGATAGTGTCTCCGCGGATGAACACTATCGCGTCTCGTGAGCAATTTGAACCAATAAGAAAGGGAGAAAATTGAGTGGTGAACTATATATTTAGATATTACGGACCCTATTCCAAGTCTCCCTCTTTATCCTATTATGGGGCTGACCATTTAACTCTTGAGGAGAGGTTGAGTGCCTTCGAGAAAAAAAAAATTCCTGCGAACATATTTGTTCAAAAAGATTTTCAACACCTGACCACTGGCGGAAAAAAATTCGGACATCTTGAAAGAGCCGGAATGCATAATGTTACAGAGAGGGAAAATATCATGCATGCACATGCCCTGAGAAAAAAACTGCTCGTGCATGAAATGGCTTAAAAATAAATTATGCCTGTACGTAATCACCCCACCACCACCACCGCTAAAAGTTAAAAAGGTCTGCCCCTGGGCAAAAGAAAAAGTTTAAAGTCATTGAAATGTAATTAATATTTGTGCCAGTGTTTGTGTTGAAAACAAATTGTATGTTGAAATTAGTAACGTGTAAAAATTCATTCATTCGTTCGTTCGTTCATTCATTCATTCATTCATTCATTCACTAATTCATTCAATGCAGTGAAATACGAACTGTTGAACTCCACTACCAAGTCTTTTTACCTCAAGAACAGTTTCCTTGTTAAAATGAACAGTAGACGTAAGTGACCTACGATTTTTTTTTGTTTTATACAGCTTTGAAAGTGGAACGACAAAAGCGTCAAGCATATTATCCGACAAATGTTGTGCTATGTTCCTCACAATCTATCAATAACGTTGTCGCCAACTGTCCAGCTGCCAAGTGGAACCTGAGCTGCAAAATGAGGTCACCCGCACCCTTTTACTATATCACGTGCACAAATATGCAACCGCAAATAGATGGATGGCAGTGTCCACAACATTACCCCATCAACAATCAGAATCCTATCTGCTGTGATTTAAAATGTCCATAAATGAGGGGAAAGTGAGAGTTTCCACTTCTTTGTTTGATCTCTGTTAGATTTCACCATTTTAGTGAAAATTTAGAAATTGTGCAATTCTAAATCTGGTATTATTAGAAGCTCATTATAAGCAGCTGCTTTAAGTACAAAATACCTTAACACGTCCGGTTATTCCACGAGATTATAAGCTGACCGGTATCTGTCATCGCTCTTTCTCTTTGTTATCATTTTTAAAAAGGGCAGTGATTTCTTTGCGTTACCTTGCTGTAGAAATAAACTGTCAAATAAAATTTATGATGCCCTACCATAAATTACCTGTCTATTTAGTTTCAGTTGCAAAAAAAACAAAACAAAAAAAACAAAAAAATACTAAAGCCGAAATGTATATAAAAAGATAAAGTTAGCTCCGCGTTTTAGCTTCCTATTAAGACTGGGATTGGTCCAGCGGATATGAAACTTAAAGAGGCTGCTCATATTCGCTGGACCAATCCCATTTCGGCTTTAGTATTTTTTTATTTTTTTTTTGTTTTTTTGTTTTTTGCAGTTCTTAGTATTGTTGTTGTTTTTTATTATACTTTCTCGTGCTTAAGTCCTTTAGGTTGCGTTTTTCTTTGTTCCACTGTTTGCGCGCGCTTTATTCATTTTAGTCTTGTTGTAACGTTCCCCGGTAATTTAAACTCTAACGGCAATGTAATAACGTAAGTTCACATTGTAACTTTAAATGAAATTCAAATTCGTCATCTACCACTTTCAACTTGCCGAAAAATTTTCGGACTTGTCATCCTCCAACCAGCCTGAGGACAACCCTAATGCAACTGGTTCCGGGTTTTCTTTCCAGCTAATTTCTGAAAGTTTTGTCAGGGACGCTATTAAGCGTTTAAAACCCAATAAAGCTATTGGGTTAGATAAAATCAGTGCACGCCTGCTCAAGGACTCTGGACATACTATTGTCCCTTCGTTGACGTCATTATTTAATCTATCGCTAC
>BLAZ01000413.1:726184-728684 GCA_014633955.1 Acropora tenuis | reverse complement strand
TTGTTTTTTGTTCCTTTGTTTTGTGGTATTCTTGTCCGTTTATGTAGTCTTATGTTGTATTTGTTAGCTGGTTTGTTTGTTTGTTGTTTACAGGAGGATGGTGTGTACGTGAAAGGTCTGTTTATGGAAGGGGCAAGATGGGACAGAGCAAATAAGGTTTAGTAATCTTCTAAATGAAGTTGAATTATCAGCAGTGTTAGCCCGTCATTGCTCTGACGAAGGGCTAACGCTCGAAACTTTATCGTTTCAATCTGTTCCAGGGGCGAACCCACATTATCGACGCTGGTGATAATCCAATTTTCTTTAACAATTCCCTAACAGGCAACACCACAATGAATTTCTTTGGAAACTACTTTGTTATTTCGTTGAATTATCTTTTTGGACCACCTTGTTTTCATCTTGCCTGCTTAGTTACTTAGCTTCTTATCTCCTTGTCTTCTTGTCTTCTTTGTGTTACGTGTTTCTTCTTTTGCTGCAGGTTTTGGGTGAATCTCTTCCGAAGATTCTCTATGACCCTGTACCAGTGGTATCCTTTGTCGATAGTTGAATACAACGCAAGCATAACTATGTTAAAGCAGCGATCTTTTCTTACAATTTACATTACAATTATGATGACCATAGCAGCAATGCTATTCCCGTCAAGTTCTTTGCACCTTGCTAAAAGCACTGTTGGATTCCGCGTGTTAATTGAATGTTCTGCAAACTCGAGAACTCAAATGAACCGATTTTGTTATGATTAGTCTCAAGCTCACATAGCCGACTAACGCATGATGGATGAAAGAGACTTAACCAAGAATGTCTAAAAGACAAAACTAGCAACCCGACGAAGTCAACGCATACTCGACTCGCCAGATCGATCATTCAAAATCAGTTCAAATTAGTACAGTCGTTTGCCGATGGTAGAAACAAAAAAAGGAAACCTTAGTATACGAGTCAAATCCCAAAATGCATGCTTTGTAACCATTGTAGCCTCATTACTGTTCATCGGAAACCTGTGTAGTGGTATGTTTTACAGCAAAAAGACGCAGCAATTCGCCCCATCAGGGCAATTCCTGCCGCCAACGATGCCGAGTTGTGTTATGTCAACTCAGCTGCTTTTTTGGGGGATACTCGTGTTTTATATATTCGCTTCGTCGACTATTGAGTATTGATAGGATTAAAGCAGCAGGTTACGTTAAGTAACTGAGCTTTGAAATTCAAAAGAACGAGTTTGAGACCATGTCTTTATTAGGTGGTCAGACAGAAAAAAAAAATCCCAGTTATTTGGCTGGATGGCCTTCGGGGCCAGCGACCATGTTTACAGTATAGAGTAAAGACTACTCAACCCAGTTATGCAGTTATGCAGTTAAGAGCCAGCTGACCATAGTGTGTGGGCAGATACAAGCAGAGAGCAGTTGTTCTACTGAATGCAGCTGTGTATTCCATGACCCTTATTTGGCAACTCAAGTGTCATCGATTGCAAATGTCAAACACAAATTTCATAGAAAAAAATAGTCAGTCATATGTTGTGCTTTAAGTACAACATTCCGAGTGATGATACTTTTGCTACTCCACAAAATGAAGTATATTATTTTAGTAGACATCGAACGCACTTTACTAACCCATGACTACTGTTAGTTATTAGTATTATTATTTTAATATTAGCAAGAGGCGCGTGTAATGTTTTTTTTTTATAAGATATGAATACGGAGGAGAATTTTCCTTTACGATCTGTGACAGATTTGGCTAAAACCAGGCAAAACAGCTGATTTTAACGACACTGCGACATATTCATGCCCAGGTATGTTAAAACAATCAGAAAGAATTGTTTTTCTGTTTAATGTAAACGTCGTCACAGAAGTGCACAGAAAGTTTAAGAGAGTGGTAGCCTGCGCTCATTTCTTCTCTGTGGTGTGATTTTTATAACTTCAAATAGCTTTAAAATCGTAGTTCATTTGTAGCAATTTTTTTTCTTAATAAAGTGAAACTCGAAGGGTATGAACTTGATTCCAAGGGTGTCATTTAGGCCATGAGCGCGGCCATTTTGGTAACCATGCCTTAAGATAAAATTGAAAGAATGCAGTGCGAAATTTATTATTCACCAAAATTATTTAAAAGCTCCCGAGCTTAGCAAAAAGAATTTTTGTCGTTTCGTTTGCATTTTATCTCCGGCTGGCCCTGTCGTGATCCTCCAATGCAATTACCTGAAAATGATAAACTCATGATATGAGTTGGAATGAGATATGAAATTCTCCTTTCCCCTCTTTCCCTTTTCCCTCGAATTGTTGAGAATGTGAAGACTGAAAACCTGTTTGATTTGATTTCTGTCTGTTTGTTTGTGTAGTCTACAAAACAAGCGCTCGGCGCGGTGTTCTATCAACGACTGGCCATTCAACAAATTACGTGCTCTCCGTGGATCTGCCATCCAACCGTCCAGAGAATCACTGGGTTGTGCGAGGAGTCGCCATGTTATGTCAGTTAGATGACTAGGATCTTTAGCACGAGCCAGTAAATAGGAGTG
>BLAZ01000413.1:693684-701184 GCA_014633955.1 Acropora tenuis | reverse complement strand
GGTTACTAGTTCCTCTAAATTTGCACCCAGTTAGCATTCCTCTCACGTACTGTGACTAATCAAGCTTGAAGCGATATTGTCACGCCCTGGCCATTTTGGGTATCTTCAAAACACCAAGGTGGGCAGTGAGGACAGGGCAGTAGTCACAGGCAAAAATGAGACTGGGGTTAGATTGAACCTTACTTAAAATGTGGGAATTAAAGAACAAAAGTGATGGGACAATGTGGTAAAATTAATATTGTGTTTTTTGCTAGAATCATTCATGAACATGGTTACACCCAAGAGGAATGTGCACAGTATAGGCAAGTTGTGTACAGCAACACAATTCAATCAATGATTGCCATTATCAGAGCGTTAGGAACATTGAAGATTGAATTTGGACACATGGACAGAGCTGTGAGTATGCATTTTGATTGAATTGTTTGATTTGAAATATTGGTTAACATGACTGATTGCACCGATGGTCATTGCTATTTTATTTTTGCTCTTTTTTTCTTTTTTTTTGGGGGGGGGGGGCTTTGATGTATGGTTGCTATCTGCTCTTAATTAAAGACCATTTTTATCAGGTCAGTTTTTGTCAGTGGCTTATTTCATAAGTCAGATAGTTATGTTACAACGAAATATCTTCTTTGAGAACTCTTGGTTTCAATGTCTTAAAGTTTTCCTCCTCATTTGCCAGCTGGCAATACATTTGTTCAGCTGTTTGGACAGTAGAAGCGGCATTAAATCCTGAAGAGATAATGCTATTCCAACTCAAGCAAGCTAATTTGTATCACTCTCATTTGCTTGAGCTATATATTTATTTGAGCTATATATTGATTGTTCTTTCAATGTTCACATTCTTAGGATGATGCAAGGGAGCTCTTTGCCTTGGCAGGAAGTATGGAAGATGTGAAATTCACGCCTGAGCTGGTCTCTATTATGAAGAGGTTATGGAATGACTCTGGAGTGCAAAACTGCTTTTCAAGATCAAGGGAATATCAACTGAATGATTCAGCTTCATAGTATGTGTTGATTAAAATCTGTAGTTACCTCTTTCATCATTCTTTGGTGGTATCATACTTAACAGTGTTGATCTCATTTCCCCCATTCCTTATTTGGTAACATTTTGTGGGTGAAAAGCCAGCTATTTCTGTCAAACTTGTCCCTTATTTACACGTAAAACTATCTGTGGATGGCACGATCTTCAGGGCAAATCTCTGTTTCTTATTCAAGAAAAAGACAAGCCCATCAAGAAATGACTGTCCATCTGTGGTGATAGAATCTGTCAGTTCTGCTCTAGAAGGAGATTTTAATTTAAATTAATTTAATTTTAAAAAGCAAATTCTTGGAAACTGTGAAATTAGTCAGAATAATGTGTGGCCTGCTTGTACAACCTCAGAGAACTCTTTAAAAATTGTTAGAAAAATATGTTGATGGCTTTTTTAATCTCTGATGTGGCATTTTTTTTTTTTTCATTTCACCAGTTAAGTGTGTTGAGGCCTTAGTACTTTCATTACATCTTAGGGGCTGTTTATATGGTACCGGGACGACTTTCGCACCAGCATGAGTTAGTTCCGTTTCCCTCTCGTACCTCTGTATTTCTTTACATAATGCCACCTAAAGATGTAATGCCAGGGTGACTCTCACCGGTGCAAGTTCACTCTGGTTGCTGCATTGGAGCAAAAATCTCGTGCTGGTGCAAGTTTTCTCATGATAACACCCCCTTATGATGTGTGGTATGATGGATCAATAAAGTTACAATTCAAACCAATTTGCCAAGAGTATTATTGGTTACTGCAGTTAGGGAAAAATTCTGCTGGTCTTTTAAACTTAATTCCTCTTATCAAACCTCGAAGAGAAGATGCGAACATTTTTGACTTGGTCATGATGTTGTTACTTAATTGTACTTTTTCCCCCCTTATCCATTGCAGCTACTTGAATGAGCTTGACAGATTAGGGTCACCAAGTTACGTTCCAACAGAACAAGACGTTCTTAGAACGAGAGTGAAAACAACTGGAATTGTCGAGACTCATTTTACTTTCAAAGATTTACATTTCAAGTGAGTGTTATTTTTTTTTTCAGCATATACAAGCAAAAAATTATGCTTGAAATGTCATTAAATTATTATCTTTTCCAGTTACAAGTTATTGTTACTTGCTCACATAACAATGGTGTGAATGAAAAGATAAAGTGAGAAAATGGCTTGAACCCAGAAGTACTGTAACATACCTTGATTAAAAAAGATCACCTGGGTGAATGGAGTCCAGAGACTCAGTCACAAACAACAGTCCTTCTCAGGACTCCACACACGCAGATGATCTTTTTCAATCCAGGTAAAAGATAAAGTATCAATTAAATTTTAGTACAAAACCATGTGAATAAGGATTTTAATTTTTTTTTTTTAAATCTAAACCATTCAAAGTTTAGTGGAGCTGCAAAATTCTCTCACTTCTAAGTTGCACTTAGGTGCCAAACTACTAAAGACAGAAGAATCTAGATTTGGTGGCAACTTTAAGCAAATGTACTGATTTCAGTGCCTTGAACTTTTTATATAAACAGGATGTTTGATGTTGGAGGCCAGAGGTCTGAACGAAAAAAATGGATTCACTGCTTTGAGGGTGTTACTGCTATTATCTTCTGTGTGGCCCTGAGTGCTTATGATCTTGTGCTGGCAGAAGACGAGGAAATGGTGAGGCTTCTGACAGTATCAAAAAAAAAATGAAACACACCTTCAAAGCTTATGCTAATGGGTGTATTACAATTTTAGTTTTATTTCAAGTTGAACTTGACTTATAATCTATGCATGTTGTTTAAGTGGCATACAGTTAGCAATACTTGCAACTTGAGCCCTTAACTTTGTATGGGATGGTTACACCATAGTTAATAAAGGGGAATGGTTATGAAACCCATTGTTCCATCCTTTTTTGTTGCTTTTTTTCAAACATGACCCTGGATAAAGCAAAAGACATTGAGCCAATGAAAACATTTCTGTCTGGTCAATCAAGCATAATGAATGAGCATAAAACAAAAGATTGGGCAGAGTTGTGGCCCATCTCAACATCAGTGTGTGCTCCTTTTTCAGCCCCTTTGAAGTTTGCTGAGTTTCATAACCATTCCCCTCTATGCAATATGCTTACATGTAAGAACATTCCAAGCATTTATTTTTGTTTATGAAAAAGGCTGCAAGCTGTTCAGCCGCTAATAGATGACTTTTTGACAGTAAGATTAACACGCCGTTTGGAGAGGGCGGTATATCAGTAAACATTTGCATAAGAAACAATTGACCATCCATTCAACCATGTCTTATTTGTCGTACCTTTTGCTTTCCTAGAACCGCATGATGGAAAGCATGAAGCTATTTGACTCCATCTGTAACAACAAGTGGTTCACTGATACTTCCATAATCCTCTTTCTCAACAAGAAGGATTTGTTTGGAGCAAAAATCACACATTCACCTTTGACTATCTGCTTCCCAGAGTATACAGGTAAAAGAGTTGGTTTCCTGTCTTGTACCCAAAGGGTGGAAAGTCATCATGCAGCTACTGTATGTGTGAATGAGGCATGTCTGTACATACACCAACTCTTTCTAATGTGGTTGTGTAAGTTTTTGTCCCTTTAGCTCCAACAACAACAGTTGCCAAATGTTGATATTGATAGGAGGACTAATGATTTAACCCTTTAAGCCCTATGAGTGCCGAATGGCACTTATAGATTTTACTCTGTCTAACGCCAGACGATTTTACTCGTCAATGGGGAACCCCTTAGGGCTTAAAGGTTTAACAGCATGAAAAGCCAAAAACTATGTCCCCGTTAAGAAAGCTGCAGTGTGTAGTAATATTAATTAAGGTCTCACATGAAAAGAGAGATCTTTATGCCTACGCCCTTGTTTTACAAGCTACACTGTCAGATTGTTTGGTGTGGGGGGATGTGGTTTCAAGAGAGTAAGCATTCTTAACCCTCCAAACTTCAATCACCCAAGGTACCATGGTGACTAAAATTTTCATACTGGCGACTTTATATACTAAACAGGTGACCACAGAAAGTTGATACTTGATGAAACGAAAATAGAAATCTATTTTCTCAATTGTACTGAAATGACATCCCAGAGGGAAAAGATGAGAAGATAATGTGAATTCTTGATTAAAATGCAGGCTGCAGACTTGGTTTAGAATGCAGACTAAGGGCTAAATTGTCGCATGGTTTAATAATAGTGTAGAAATTATGTTCCACCTACTGTGTTGTAATGCAATTGCCTTCCCCAAACACTCTGTTCTGTCTTATGCATTACATATACAATAAAAGCTGTACTTATCTTGGATGTATTAGAAGAAATCCCCACCATGCTGAACTATGTCAAAAGGTTGGAGCATGTGTGCGCATAGCAAGTGGTGACATATTCGTATTTTATCACAATCAGCAATTGTCGAAAGGCTCTTATTTGAATTCCCTTTACGGTGAAGCATATCATCAAATGTTTATGCTTCAGATTAAGGAACAAATACAAATTCTCATTGGTAACAATATTTTTTTTCAGAGTGAAATAGACCTAGTAGAATTTTTTTGCAGAAGAGATTAGGAGGTCGACATTGGGTGACCTTAGGTTCGGGCAATATAATGACCCTAAAGTCACACATTGAACATATATTGTGTATCATACAATTTAGACCTCAGTCTGCATTGTGTACCTAGTCTGCATTTTAAGCCCACTCGACAGTCTGCATTTTATACTGTCCAGGCGTGCGTTTCTCAAAAGACCCGAAAACCTTACGGACCTGAAAAGCCAATCCTAAAACTCCGATCTACGTATTCTGTAGAGCTGGTCTTGTCATATGCTGTAAAGGGAAAAAAATTAAATTAACGGCAAAGTTTCGTGACATGGAACACCTTCATTTTGAAGATACAGAAAGAATTATGTCACCCGAAAAGTTGCGGACTTTCAAGAAACAGGCCCCAGCAGTTGAATCTTAAAATAATGCGGCTCAACACATCAGAGGAAACTAAAAAACATCTTCACCGATAATAAAGGAAAAAGTATTTATTGTAATGTTCTACAATGTATTTTTGTTTACGGTGTTTGGCTGGGAATTAAGGAATTAATATATTTTGGCTCCTAAAAGGATATTTTTAGGTTTTGTTCGGGCCTTAATTTTTCAGATCTTTCTTTAGCTACTGCTCAAGGAGCATAACATAGCTGCGAAGACCATCAACATTGAAATTAAACATAAAGAGATGGTTGCCAGTTGGCCTCTAAATAAAAAATTTAGCTTTAACGGGTGGTTCTTGCCAAAAGTTTCTGGATGATTTTAAATTATATTATATTGTTGCAGTACTCTGACCAAACTTTCTATGTAGGTTCAAACACATATGAGGAAGCTGCAGCATATATCCAACTTCAGTTTGAGAATCTCAACAAGAGAAAGGACACAAAGGAGATTTACACTCACTTCACTTGTGCCACTGATACAAACAACATCCAGTTTGTGTTTGACGCTGTCACAGATGTCATCATTAAGAACAACCTCAAGGATTGTGGACTCTTCTAACTTTGTAAGTGATAATAGTAGTAAGTGTCGTAAAGTCAGGGGCCTTCACTCAGAGGTGCATGATGGTGCAGTTTGATGAAAGCATCGAAAACAAGGGACACACAACAGCCATTGATGCAAATCTTGGCTCTTCCTGTAACATCGCAATAGATATAGCATGTGTTTAGTTTGATGACTTCTGTAAGTGACTTAATCCAACCCAAGGTAATGATGAGCCAAAAATTAAACAGGTCAACTTCAGGTTTGCAGTCTGAAGACTGACCTGGGCCCAGTTGTTTGAAGACTGATGAAGCGAAAATTTAAAATTAAATTGCTATTTATTTACCACTAAAGGAGGGTTTGCCGTAAAATTGTGGCCCAATAAGGTTATAACTTACAAATTTCTTTTCCTTAAACCTTAATCTTGTGAAAAATCCACCTTTAAGGATAAATAAATAACTAAATTTTTCACTGATCCAGGATTAGCTTAATTGGGCTGAGGAGAAGTGAGTTACAGTACACATTAGTTTTGCAAGGGGTCAATTTAAGTGTAACTCTTTGAGACAGTGGTAGTTAGCGATTTTCTTTGCATTTGATGAATTAGCGGTGTTTGTCTTTCAGGTCTGTCCAAAGTATTTGTACAAAAAGATGTGCTGATCGCTAGTTCTGTGTACAGACCTCACAAGCTGTTTTTTTTTTTTTTTTTTGTAAAATTGTCTAGTAACATAACGGTCTGTGCACGTAGAATGGACCAAGCATCAGTTAATGACTAACAACTTGCACAGTCAGTTATATATGCGAGCTTGCAGCATGATGTGAAAACAGTGTTAATCCCCAAGAAAGTATTTCAGAGTTGTAAAAAAACAAAAACAAAAAAAGAGCAGCAATCGTACTAATATAAATTCAAAGACTAACTTGCCAGGAGCATGTAGGATCTAGCAATAAACATTGTTTTCTATGTTGGTGAATAGCTTGTAATAATAATTATAAATATAATTAATGAGAAATGTTTTTGGTCCACCATCTGTTTTTCTCTGGAGAAAGCCAAAAAGTTGAGTGATACGTGGTAACTTTAACTTGAAGATTGAAACAGTTAAGTGTGTCGTGTTCTCCTGATTGGAGTTACAACCATCAAGTTCATTCCTTGACTGAAGTCTTGCTTCTGCAAAAATCATAGTGCAATATTAAAGTTGTCATGTCTGCAGTGTGACAACCTACCAATTATTGGTAAATGCAATCATTGTAAACAACCAATAAGTGCATTTTGGTAACTGCAGTTACATGGCAAAAGTATTTCACTGCATTAGTATCAGTGTTTATTTACCTACATAATAACTTGAAAGGAACCCATCTGTAAATTAGGGGTCTTGGTTGATTCAAGAAAGGACTATTAATAAAAAGATGATTTTAAGACTCCTTTGTTGTGTTCATGTTTTTAATTAGGTAATTGGGAAAGGGATAGTCAATAAATAAATAGCTAAAAAGACAACTTTCTGTAACAGAAACTGGACATCAATTGCAAATCATGAGTTCTCACAGACTCTTTCAAAAAATAATACTCAAGTTCACCGAGAAACTAGTATGTAAATATTCTTATCAAGCTTAGAAACTAAACCTTTCAGTGTTGTAATTGTTGAGACCCACCCCCCAAAAAAGTTTACCACTTGATTTAAATGCCTATGGAGAGAAAGTGGCAATATGTATTGCTCTTTCAGAAGGTAGTTTTGTGGGAAAAATGCAATATTTCATTGCAATCTTACATTATGAGCAGTATAAGTAAAAGAACATTTTTTTCCATACACCTAAGCATCAACTTCCCAGTACGTAAGATAATATTTAAGGACCAATTTTTTTTTGGAATATTTCACAGATGTTGTATAATAAGCTATCCCTTAATTTTCAGCCTTTGCTATTGGTTCAAGTAGGGTTTTGAAATTTGAATTATACATCTGATACATTAGAGCATTTTATCTGTACTTCCTTTCACTTAATTCT
>BLAZ01000413.1:676551-680014 GCA_014633955.1 Acropora tenuis | reverse complement strand
ATTGTGATTGGTTCAAATTCAAAATTCAAAAATTTGAAAAAAATTTAATCGAGCGCTGTCGTCATCTATGCGTCTGTCCTCTAATAGATCATAGGCGAGAACCAATCAAAGTGCGAGAATAACTGGGTTTATTATATAAATGCGCATAGACTCTATTATATTTTTATTCTCGAAGCTGCTTCTCGAAAAAGAGCCAGGATTTTTTGGACCCCTCCTTGGAGGGAACCTGGTAACCGTCCACGGATATCCGGCGGTGACCTGCCGACCTGGGGCCAATGTGCCAACATATAAGTGGCCAACTCTTTGGCACTTATGTGTCTTCTCGTTTGAATGCATGCACCTTTTTTTATGGAGAACTGTGCTGCACATCTGAGAAAAATGGCGGGAAGCAAGTCAATCATGCAAAACAACAGTAATTTTTTTATGGCTGCAAACATGAAGAATGTCTCAGTGGAAAATGTTGACACTTAACCAAACCATCCGAGGGTTCACTTCGAAGTAGTGAAATTTAATACGCTTGATATTTATTGACGGGAATTAGCAAACGGAATAGAGTTTAGTTTGGGACACATTAACGTCTTGCCAAATTTGAAAAAGTGACCTTCGCATGCTATCTTTGCGTTGTGATTGGCTGATTGTGGTGGAACCCAGGGAAGAACAACAGAAAGTTGTTGAAAAGGCTGTAAATCGACGCGTTGGATACGGAATGGAAGTTCTTTGGTTTACAGATTTACGGGACAAAAGAAATCTATGAAGCTACTGCGACCGGTGGCTCAATTGGTTGTTCATGGCCGTTTCGCGAAAGCCATAGGCGCCTCTCGTATGCATTCGGCCGACCCGTTGAGCTGTGCACTTCGCAATTCAGCCTTCGGGCTGTAGGGAAGGGTCATTAGCAGACACAGTACACAATACTGCAGAGCCCTCTGGACATTGAGCACAATCTTTCTATCAGACATTCTCACAAGATAGATTATTAAAGCTTAATTAAAGTGCAGTAAAAGAGAACCACAGACCAAGAAGAAACCCACGAGAAGAAAAAGCAAGACGCTGTACTTTCCTAACCAGAAGACATACTTTAGTGCATCAATTCACTCTGTGATGAAAGCAAAATGATTTAATCGCTCTACAATTTGCCTAAGTGGACGTAAGCGTCAAGAATGAAAACAGAAAAAACTTTTGCTTACGTTGTACCGTGTGGGAGACGTGGGAAGTGTTAGCTTTCCGTTATTCGAGGGGCCAGCCGTATAGTCACCGTGATTGGAAACGTCAGCGAAACGTCAATGTAATTCCCCCCTCCCCCCGACGGCAGTAACCCAGTTTCTATAGAAAGGACACTGTTTGTTGGTTTCTTTAACCCTAGCAATGCGTGAAGCTTTGGTTTAGTTTGGAATTCCTCTGTTTGTGATAACTTGAATATTTATTTTCAGAGATAAATCTGAGCGCTTTTGGAAAGGAATTTTTAATTAAAACTGATCTTCATTAATCCTATAGAGTGTTTTCACTCACGTGATCAATGAGCATGTTTTTAAAGCAAAACAAAGGAAAGACTTAGCATAAAAATAGAGTTCAATTCCCAGAGGATTAGTTGGGGACACCAACATGGCCGCCGTTCCTTTGTTTAGGGATACCAACATGGCCGCCGTGACGTCACGTGAAAACACTCTATAAATCTAAAATTGGCTTCCGTTTAGAAATCCTTTGTTTCTATTTAAATTAGTCTTAATAAAGCGTAAAATATTCAGATGCTGATGTTACTTGAGTACTCTCAAGTAACATCATCAAATATTTTTGGAAAGTCTTGCAAGAAGCTGGGAACGGATATACTGTTTAGGCTAATCATGTGTTCAGATGGCCAATGAGAAGACAAAACCAGAAAGGTGTTTTATGCAGTCAGAATCTTTTATTTCCACTTTTATTTAGTTTGGAGTCCTGTATATTGGTCGTATAGCTCGAAGGTTGCTTGTCACGCACCTGGAACTAACTTTGGAGGTATTTATCTTTATCATTTATTTCACTGCAAGCTAAGCGAGTCACGACCGTTCTTCTACTGGAAAAATCGATTTACAGGATCCGGGGCGAGAAAATTGAGATTCGCTTAATATTTGGGCTGTAAAGAGGCATCTATGCTAATTTGACACAGTTGTTTGAAATACCTCGGGAACTATGAATCATAAACGAAAGGAACCGCCCAAATTATTTTTTAAAAAGAGGGAAAACGATTTCTCTTCGGCTTTACCTAAACTAATTATGTTGGAGAACAATATTTTTGGTTATTCATCGAGGTGAACACGATAATATTTGAAGTTTGTCTCACGAATAGCGGTCAAGTCGCCCGAAACCAGCTAGAAATGTTGATCGAAAACTATCGAGCAGAACGAAAACGCGCATTGTGTTGCTGACCTCCTGAGATAACCTCTTGCATTGTCAAATGTTATGACTGACTGACACTTTTAAAACTGCTTCAAAACGATTGGTAAGAAATTTTTCAATGTAAGCTTGCGAGAGAAGCCGCTATTTGTAACGATAATTTTCTGGCGACATAGCTCTGTTTACGGGGAACGTGACTTTATGAGAGATGACTTTCGGGCGACTTGACGATCTCGTCACTTGATTGGTTCTTTTTGTGGGTCTATCCACGTCAAGTGACCACATAGTGACTCAAACAAGCCATAATATGTATGTGTGCATCTTCTCTTTTTGGTTTAAATTACGTGCGTCTCTTTGCATAAGGACCTACTGAATGACTAGTAATTGTTTTTGTTTGCTCTTTCCTCACCGGAGGCAACAACGTACAACTGTTCTGATTAGTTGCATGCTTCACTTCCCGCGATGTTGTTTTTGGGTTTGCGTATCGATCTTACAGAGATAGAGGACTAGTTACAAGTAGCTACAAATGTTTTGTCTCAGCTGTATCACAGCGTCTTGGAAAGTTCCCGGGTAAAATGATGGCTAAACTCAAGAATACAGGGTCATAAATTTCCATATCATTGGATAACTAAAGCGAATCCACTAAAGCTACTATTGTTATCTGTTCTTGCGACTACCGTAATTTGCATGTACTGGCCTTTTATGACCCTGCATTTTATAGTTGCTCTGCTACGCGTCACAAACTTCGGCTCCATAGCAGTACTACTAGAATTACAACAAGGGAAAGCAGAATCCCTCAACTAATTCAAACGTTGATCCAAGTGGCTATCTGAGTTACTATTCTAGATTCTAGACGAGGCATTAATAACGTTTTAAATGCGTAAATTATACGAAAAACACGTACGTTGCCAGTGATATTGATAAGAATTGATGACGTTTAAAAGTGGGTTATTGTTTCATTGGATTTTGTTCACCGCGTCGCTGTAAATTCACACTGGTATAACTAACAACTGATTTTCGATATAACGTCACGTTCAGACTGATTTTTTTGCTCTTCTCTTGCAGTTTTAGAAGGAGTTCGGAGACTAATAAAGTC
>BLAZ01000413.1:572176-574676 GCA_014633955.1 Acropora tenuis | reverse complement strand
AAGGAAACGTTAACCCCTCACCCCCTCTGGAATTTCCATAGAAATATCATCCACCAGGCCATACCCTCTGGAAAGTTTTTTCCTTCCTTTACTAGTAAAAGGATTTAAGAATTAATCAACACCAAATCCAAAAGCCGCTTGTCGATGGGCATTCACTTGTTAATTTATTTTATAAACAATTCTAAAGCTGCGTTGAGTAAACGCCGCAAACTGGCTCAAAAAAACATCAACCATTTCTTTATAAAAGATCATGCCTAAAACTTACAAAATATTTTCAACACTAGGAGGGGTTTCACATGAAATTTTTACATAAGCTCTCAATTTACTAAAAAATGCCCTAATGAAACTGACCTCTTGCATAACTTGAAATGAACACGATTGTCAACAAACTGCAATACTACGATCAATGAGAAAAAAAAAAGAGAAATGAACGAGTGGCTAATTTTTTGTTACTAACTGGCCATATTTCTGCCTCCTGTAACAAAAACCAAGTGACTAGGCACTTCGTTTGTCGACACTGCACTCTACTTTATTGCATCGATTGATTGCGGAATGTTTGTAGTTTGTTTGTTGCACCAGGAGGTAACCACTCCTGTTTGTTTCAATCATTGAAGACTGGTGACAAGCAATGGTGGGTTCATTTGCTTCGTGAAGATTATTCGTCTTCAATTGTTGCTTGTTTGTGTCCAAGAAACTTTTAAGTTAAAGAAAAACGTTTTTGAACTGCAGAACAGTAAAGGAAAACGTATTTTGTCCAAGTTAAGCTTCAGAACGACGCGCAAAAACTGCTAAGTGACACTTACGGAGTCAATACAGATTCATGAAAAATTAATAATTTTCGCAACCATGTGGAAGTGAATTTGGCCGCAAAACCCTCTTTCCTTCAGAATTTCCTGGGCCATCAACCCCCCGCTCCTCCGGAATTTCCAATTCCCTCCTTGGTAAGGGTCTGGATATTTTCTGGAAACACACAATAAGTGTGAAGAAGTGCTGCCAGAATGCTCAATTGAAAATCTTGAGCATGAAAATCTCAGGAAACAAGGTTTGGTCAATGAAATATTTGACTTGACATTTCAAAACTTTATACTTTCACAATGCAAAACTTGTGCAGCGCCCTTCAGGTACGTGTAAACCTGCCGAAGTGATAGATTTCAGCAGTATGCTAAAACTTTGAAATGCAATTGCTATATAGCTTCAATAATGATGTGATGCTGTTTCTATATAAACAAACTCTTTTTAAATCGTTATCATGTAAAAGTATAGATTCCATAGAAACAGCATGCAGAACCCCAGCAACTAATTTAAAAATTAATCTGATAGAATAACATATTTTTTATTCTGACTTTTCTTCTAAGAAAGTCCACGTTTATTGGTCAAAAGTTTCAAAATGGTTTTAAATCGTTGCTGGTTTCCTTACTTACCTCCGAGTGAAATGAAAGCATTTGCGAACTGACAAATGAATTTCCATTACTTTTGGAATGTAAAACGTCAAAATTAACGTACGTCCATTTGGCGACAAGCGAAAAAGCCAAAGTCACATTAAACACGACTCTAACACGCTTCCGTTTCTCATTTGGGTATCCTTTGTCAAGACTTTCATTCTCGTTTAGCGACGTTAAAAAGTTTGTGCTTTGAGGTAAATTTGTACTCGTATCTTGTAGCAAGTGGTCCACCTCACTCTCAGGAGAGTTCATTTCCTCTTTTCTTGTGTCGGTAACTATTTTGCCTGATTCATGAAGGCCTTTAGTCGATCCAGTTTGAGCTTTCTGGTCGTTGGAAGGGAACTCATTGTCCAAATGGTCTGTTCGAACACCTGAAGACACTTTACTGCTTTGGTCTTCTTCACTTGTTTTCTCTGCATAAATTGGTGTGACAAAATTTTCTTCTGCTTCAAGCGATAAAGTAGCATGAGTTGAGCGGCTTCCCAAAATTCTTTCCAGGCGAGACTCCTGATTTTGAAGCACTTTCCTCCTTCTCACTTGCCTCCTATCGTTGGAAGCCATTTTAAAAACATACACCGAATCGACATGCGCAATTTTTAGTTCGTTCCCAATTCCTCACATCTACTGCCCCATGGAGACCGTAATGTAACTCAAAATGCTTCCGTTTTCCCCTATTCCCTCTAATAGACAACAAATCAAACACAACTGGTCACTTGTTAAAAAGGGGAACTGACTGCTGCACTGGATAGTAACGGACTGTACCGCTTAGCCCGGCGATCTGCAAGCAATGAGACCCCGTTTGCGTTTATTGAAACTAACAGAAGCCCAGACAATAATAACGTGCCTGCGGCCCGTCAGGAAAAAACCCCTTTTTAGAGGAAACCTGAACCCTCCCGAATGCAGAACCAGGCACTTAACAAATACCCCGAGGGTGAGGGGTGGCAAATCCAACAACTGGAAGATAACAAAATAAAGCGAAACGACATTAATAAAAAATCTCGAAACGAGAGCAAGCTGGCAGCAACGTCAGCATAGAATGGCTCGACTCAGCAAAATCC
>BLAZ01000413.1:495172-497672 GCA_014633955.1 Acropora tenuis | reverse complement strand
TTTCCTGTCAGAAGTTTCAAACCTTTTTGGTAAGTATGGGGCTTAAGTGAGTATTTTTCCACTGATCTGGTTTCAGTTTGGCAGAGCCAGTTGGCACCTGCCTAAAGGGGTGGTTCCTCCCTGAAAGGTTGCCACGGATACCTCCCTGCCTTGGCCTGAAGTGCTCAGGTCCCCTGCCAACTCTTAAGGCACCAGTTCCCAAGCCGACTAATTGGCAATCAGTTTAACAATGTGGTCACTCCATAATAAACAACATGCAACAGCAAATAGATCTAGGACTGCAATTGAGTTGATGAATGCTGATTTTGACAACCATTGCATGTCGTTAGTATGGGGAGAAATACGGACTATCAAGGTAGTATTTAATTTTAGTGTCTTCCTAACTGTACTCTTCAATGAGACAAAGAGCAAAAAACAAATACTGACCTTCAGGTTCAAACATTTGTTTAAAGTCAGACTTAATCACAATGGCAGGGACACTTCATGACATTGATCAAAATTGTGCATGTATCTAAAGTGAATTTCTTGACATGGTATATGTGTGGCATGTGTGTTCTCAACTCTTATATCTATAGCAGTATTTATCTATACTAGTATTTGCAATGAAAAATACACATATGTGCAACTTACATATACTTGGAGATTTGCTTCTGCACTTAACACATGCTAAAAAACAGTGAGACCACAAACACAAATGTAATTGCTGCAACAACCCAATCATGTATGAACTATGAATATACGATAAACTACAAAGGGCCAAAAATGGCACCAATCAAAACTTTCAAATCAATGATTTTAACTATAACAATATCTTATAATATTCATCAACATGGTTAATTAAGATACAAAGAAAATAAGAATTGAGAATCAATAATTATTTATGGTAAGTTGATATTTTATTTCACCTTCACCCTTACACTCCGTAAGTGCCGATTATAGATTGTACGCTGTCTAACGCAAGACAATTTTACTTGTCAATGGGGAAACCTTCAGGAGTAGAAGGGTTAACGTCATTTTGACTGGGGACCCAAAAATACACCACTTCCTTCAAAACTATACTTTTAAATATTTATTGGAAGGATGTGGAAGAAATCCTACTCACCACTTTGTAGAGCTCCACAACACTTTTTGTTTCAACATCTACCACCTGACCATCCACACGTGGGATGAGATCAAGGCCCATTTTGCTGGAAAGTAATAACAAAGTGTTATGAAGAATAATGTAATACATCTACAAAATTGATATACAAAGTCAAAATAAAACCTAGTAGTAATCATAGATTACGTGTCTCCTCAATGAGCTCACTACTTGTACTGTACATTTTGAATATGCTGGAAACTCCAGTAATTCAGCACAGGGCCAAGAAAATGAGCACAAAGAGCAAACTTAGAGCTGCACATCCTGGATAATATGATGAAGTTTCATTATGGTGCAGATTTTGAAAAGAAAAAAAGGGCTAATGCTACAGGAAGACACAGGCACCCCAATGAACACACAGGAATACAGGTTTCTCTTTTCCTGACAAAAGCAACAAAAGCATAAATAGATTTTTTTAAATTTAACTAGTAAAGACTTTTACATATTGACAACAGAAAGTCCAGCTAACTACCTGTTACCCCAGTCAATTTTGTTGATAGCTGTGCGCTTTATATCATCCATTTGGTCCTGAAATAAGATGAAACCAGGAAACTCTTCAAGCACCATGAAAACAATAATAATTGTGTTAGAAGTATGAATGGAGTGATTATTCAGTTAGCAACATTCACAATTGCTTACAGAAGATGAAAAAAAAATTATTATTGGTCAGTTCACTAAACCCAGGTTCTCAATCCCAACGCAAGAATTAATTCACACAAGTGACATGTACAGGTGGCCAGAACGTTTGATAGGCTTCCAGCTGCTTCTCTTTACTAAATGTACTAAATGTAGAAAGTGCTTCTGAGTTTATCTTTTTGCTTGTGCTTTACCTTGTTTTAATTGTCCTTAAGTATCAGACTTAAGTACGTTATCAATAATAATTGGTCTAAAATTCTGCCAGCTCTGGCAAGAATTGTGAATTTACTGCTATCAATGCAAAGGAAACTGACAAGTTATAAGGTCAATGCAGCACCCCCAAAACAACAATAATTACTTTTCTAACCCTAACATGCCCAAAAAATACCTACTTGAGTTAGTGTACCCGATATAAGTTCTTGTCTGCATTTTATCAAATCCCACATAATTTTTTTCAATGCCTCAAACAGATGAACTTGGTGTTTCTGTGAAAAGATGGACGACAATAATACTACTAATCATAATCATAATCATACTACAACTACTGATAAATTATAAAAGAAAGATTGTTTGCTAGGGACAACAACAACCTTGAGATAATTTTTAAGCGCTGAACACCTAAAGTCAAGGGATTTGACTTGATGACTGGCAAAATTCAATTGGTTTTAATTCCAATGTCAGGGCTCAAAGTTTACTTTTAGCTTTGGTAGCACTTGTGCTACCAAG
>BLAZ01000413.1:411369-413869 GCA_014633955.1 Acropora tenuis | reverse complement strand
GACAAGTGACATTCAGCCATTGGAGATGGTATGTGATAACTGGTTTATGGTTTCATAATTTAACTTCATTTGTGTTTAAAATTTATAGTGGATTTCGTGTAAAATTGTCACTTATTAATTAATAGCTGTGCACTGAAATGTGTTACTTAAGATAAAGGTGCTCTTATAGGTACCGGGCCCATGAAATAGGTCCACCCTAAGAATTCTTTCATTGCATGGTTTGTTATAAATTGCCTGGAGGAGGCAGTGTGGCCTATTGGTTTGGGCCCCAGAAATCCAGAGTTTGAGTCCTGCTCTGACAACCAGCTGGGTTTAACTTTTAGTTAGTCCTTGGTTCAACTACTACTGGCGGCAATTCATAGCCAAATGGTTTACCTCCTGCCAGTTGAGATTAAGTTATCTGATGAGTTTACTTGAGTTGTTTATTTTCAATTGCCAATCAAGAACACACACACTCACACACAATTTAAGAGAGTTTCCTTGTGGCAATTGGCCTGAAAGCAAGTGATGTTACCCTTAGAAAATGAATGAGAGAACATCAAAGTGACTTAAAGTGCCCCTACCCCCAAAATATTTTTTGTGCCAAAATGAATCGTTACGCCTGTTTGAATTTTTTCTTTCTTATGACAAATCCTGCCATTTTATAGGCTTCAAAACTTGTGCCAAAACCAAGTGAAAAACAACTTTAAGTCAGAAGGGGTCAGTGGGTCTACTCCTAATTTGGCATCACAATCTACGTTGCATGCAAGTTTACAAAGAGTTAATGCAATGAAAATCAGTTTGTGATGTCTAATCAGGAATAGATGACTCCCCTTCTGTCTTGGTCGAGAACAAAATTAAGATGCTTGGTTTTTCACATGTTTTGAAGCTGGCCTATAAATTGACAGGATTTGTTAGAAGAAAGAAAAAATGGCCGCACTGTGTTTTGAACAGGCACAAAGATTCGTTTTAGAGAAAAAAAATATTTTTGGGTTAGGGGCACTTTAAGTTATTAGCATGCATGATTATTTTTACTTTCGCTAATTTGACGTTGTCATTTGGAAGAATGTAGTGAAATAAGTAAGGTTCAACAGTCCTTAAAAATTCATTTCTGTACATGTAACTGAATACTTCACACTTTATTTTTACAGAGGTCGTTAATTATCAACTTGTCTGTTATTCCACGTTTTTTCATTATATTTCCCATCCAACACATCACCGCAGTTTCTCCAGAAACTTGATTTTTAGCTTGATTTTAAATATTTTTATTGCAGAACACCATGCACCTTTTCAAACATCTGCTGGCTTAACCCTTTCTAATGCTGCAAGAAATGTACTAACATGATATCTTCAATGTGTTATTTATCATTTTTTTTTGGGATCACTTCAGGTACTTTTTCTGCATCACCTCTGGATAGGACCATTGGTAGTAGTAGTAGTTGCAATCCTCTGTTGGTATGAGATTGGGCTGGCCGCTCTTCCTGGTGTTTTTCTGTTTGTACTTCTTGTCCCATTACAAGGATACGTCGGCAGACACTTTGCAAGACTTAGGTATTAAAAGTGCATGCACTCGTATGCATCCGCACATTTGCAATTTGTACTGTGAATGTCCAGTTCATTGCACTGTAATGCTGAAATCTAAGAAAGTTGTCACTGATATTAAGCATTGATATAATAACTATTTTGTTTTACATCATGTTTCATACTTGGTGATTTATGGTTGCTTCACAACATAACAATAATAATTATTATTGTGTTCCACCAAAAAAGTGGTGAACATCATTAAATTTTAAATTGCGTTTAAGTATGCTTTATCTGTAAATTTTGCAGTATATATAATTTATATCAATCACTTTGCTTATGTTCCATAGAACCTCCCAAGTTGCATGATTCCACATAAAATTACCAGAAAAAAGAATAAGCAACTTCAAAGTTTGCACTTTGTTTATTTGTTTCTATTTTTAACTGGCAAGACTGGAGTAATATTTTGGTGTCGCTTCCCAACCCAAGTGGTGTAGCAACAGGTACTGGGTTGCATGCATGCCAACTCTCCCAGATAATTCGGGAGTCTTCCGGATACAGAGCGAATCTCCTGGTCTCCCGCACGGGTAACCAAATCTCCCAGATAAAAGCAACTTGGAACCTTCCCACCACTGTAAGCTTGTAATATCCTGTCTCCAAATGTACCCTAATCAAAAACATTTCTTTTTTTTAAAACTAACCTCGCTGTGTCTTGAGGCATGTCTTTAGGTTAAGCAATCTTTTAACCACAAAACCATGTGTTGAAGGAAACTAAGCAAACGCTTTCTTCTTTTTCACGGCCATATAACAGACTGTACCTTTGGATCTCCGTTAACCAATAAATTAAAAATCGATTTGTATTCAGAATACTTTGGCGAACTTTAGAAACCTTCCGAATTCTCTGGGCCAACATCAGAAAATCTTTGGAAGACTTCAGTTCAACTTTAGGTCAACTTAGGAAGTCCTCAGAAGACTTTGGAAATCTTCTTCCTTTTTTCCT
>BLAZ01000413.1:401408-403908 GCA_014633955.1 Acropora tenuis | reverse complement strand
AATCATAAAGAAAATGGAAGTATTCATTGTATTTACGATGGAGCGTCCCCCTTAAATATTCCCGAGAAACTTTATCACAGGACCTGGAGGTTTTTCACAGTGGAGATTCTACGTTGGTTGGGGAAAGAGGCGTTGTTCTAAGTGGCGGACAAAAAGCACGCATCAGCTTGGCGCGGTTAGTTGAAGGAACTGGTTTTCTTTTTCTTTCTTCGTCCTTGCTGTCTAAAAAAATGTCACTACCAAATGCCAACTCTTGGCGTTTAAGGTTTAGAGAAGCTAGCTAATCGTTCGCGAAGACAATTGTAATTCTGTTTATTTTGTCTTTGGAGTTTTCATGACTGTAGTGTTTTGGAAATTATAGAGAACTGAGTCGATAAAATATATTGGGTATTGAGACACATCCTTCTGCTCTCATTCTAGAGCTGTTTACCACAATGCTGACATCTATCTTCTGGACGATCCATTAAGCGCTGTGGATACGCAAGTAGGATGTGAACTTTTTGACAAGTGAGTTACAAAAATGATCACATCCTCAACATAAGCCAAAGTTGTTCGAGATCAAGATGGGAAAAAATTAATCAAACCACTGGACTGTCTTGGTTTGTAAAAATTTTATAATTTATGACATACACCGAATGCATAAATGTCGGCTTAATGATTATTCTTTTATCTAAATGCTAATTGGGCTTACTAGCCTCATTGTTGTGTGAAAAATCTTTTGTATTTTTCGCATGCTGACGAGGCTAGTGAGGCTAATTAGCACAAAGATACAAGAATAATTAATTGGCAGTCATTTTTGCACTTGGTCTATAGGGCCGGCTGGGCGTACTGTCAGGCAGTGGTGTTTTCGAGTTCGAAAGATTCCTCTTTCATCAAATCGAACTCCTCAATCATGTGCAGACGGATAATCTTTTTAAAGGATGGTTTCCTAAGAAAGAGAACGAAATGCAGCTTGTTTAGCGCTGAAAGAAAATGAAAAAGAATTGAAAGAACCCTTTAATGATCTCATGCGTTTAGTGATGGCATGCGCTCTATCTCAGTTTTCTTCTGCACAGCTTTAATTGCTCTGACTATACTAGTGGCATGCATTGGCGTGTTAATCGTTTTGAAACATTGTTTTCTTGCTTGTTTGTTTTCAGATGCATTTTAGGGTTACTGAAGCCAAAGATCTGTGTTTTGGTAACGCACCAGCTGCAATTTCTCAAAGAAGCCACATCAATTTTATGTTTGAAAGAAGTTAGTACTGAAAAATACGTCATGCATCGTTAAACGCAACTCACCAATTGCCGCTTAAAATTCTTCGCGCACTTATGCATTACCTACAGACCCAGTGAACACTGATTGTTTCTCCAGGGATCCTGTGTTGGCCAAGGCTCATTTTCAGATTTATCAAATATTGATGTTCAATCCTTGGTCGGTCTTCCGGAATCTGTTGACGATAGTGCAGATGAAACTGGAGATGAAGAAAAAGAGGAGAAGACAAAAGATGCAACAGTGTCCATTGAAACAACGACCACTGTTCAGACTGCGGTATGTGGTTAAAGTTTGTGCTATACTTTTTAAAGCCTTCAATGCGCACTGCAACGTAGCTATTCTGGAAATCTATCTCTAACATTTGAACTGAAATGACAAGCAATGTCACCATCTCTATCTTACAATGTATCAGTCGAAATGCCGTAAGACTTGTCACCATTTTTTACAATGTATCCAGGTACTATATTTGGCTTGTTTAGATCTTTCAAAGTAGAGTGAAGAAACTCGCAACTCCTGTGTGAATAACAATAACCAAACAACGTCGTTAACTCATTTAGTAGTTTGGCTATGGATTTACATGCAGTTAGATCGGGCCTCAATCCCGCTCTGATCAGTGACTGGATGTTTTTGCATTCTAACCAACCGCGATCTAAAAATGACCAACTAGTTGCGCACCACCAGTTGTCATATTGACTCTTTTTTTTAGATGTTCTTCTATCAGTATTTATGTGAAATTGGTTGATCGTTAAGTGCGATCTGTACGTCCGCTGTAGGCTGATTTTTGCGTTTAGATTTTTGGCTTTTGCCTTTTTACTCAGGACAAGACAACTAAGCAAGCTACTGAGAAAGAAGATCGCTTCACTGGAACAGTAACATGGAGAGTCTATCTCGATTACTGGAAAGCCGGCGGTGGCGTCTTAAAGATATCTCTTTTGATTATCCTTTATCTTGGCGCTCAGGTAAACCTAGAAGAAATTAAAGTTGCGTTACTAACTTCACTTACATAAAAAAGGAAATACGAAATTTGAAAAGTGAAGGGCCTTGAAATTGGTATTAATATTATTATACAAAAACAAATAATTGCTGTTTTATTGTTATTATTATTATTATTGTTATTATTATTATTATATTTTATTTTTACATTCCTACTGTTCAATTCTACCCTTTTCCCATAACTGCTTTAAAGGCTTCCTGTGGTGCCGTATATCAGACAAGGTGAGAAGAAGAGATTGCGACTTGAACAGTC
>BLAZ01000413.1:328317-330817 GCA_014633955.1 Acropora tenuis | reverse complement strand
CTGCCCTGTAGAATGTAATAAATCATAAATCGAAAACGTCATTGTAATCAGCATAGCAACAACAACTATACCTCAAAACCGGAAATTTTAAAGAGAATCAGAATTTCTCCCCAGCTTTTTGTCCTTTCTAAGATCGTTGGAAAGTGTGATTTCGTTCGACAGAACACATACTATTTACGTCGTTCTTCAGTCTTTTACGATGTCCCGCGGGCATTGATCGCGGATGCTAGGTCATTTCAGGCTTTGGCCGCCATCTTAAACTGACTGACACATGATCTCATGCTGGTATCAATGCGATGCCAGACAACATGGATTAAGACTATCTCAAGCTGCTTTATTGTTAACTTCAAAAGTAAGAGGTTATGAGCCTGGTTGCAGTAAGTGGTCTGCCAAAAAAACTCGCGAGTTCCATTTAAAAAACAGCAAAACACATCGAACACACTTTTTAAATATCTAATTATTACTAGTATTTATGATTAATTAGTATTAAGACTTTGTGTTGTCCAGTTCTGTCAGTAATTGTGTCAATAACAAAATGTCTGAATATGATTGGTTGTTAAAGGTCCTCATTTATGTCTTAATTGGCTGTTTCATGTCCAAACTGTCCGATTTGACCTGTCATTTGTAATTGGTCAGGCCAAAATCAAGCACTTCTGGCCACTAGCCAATGAACTACTTTAACTACCTAGCCCACCCTAGCCAATCAATTGGAAAATCAAGCAGTTTGGCAGGGACAGATTGAAAACAAACATGGACGAGACTAACTGGTTCAATGACTTTTATTCAGATATGTTTTCCTTAGATTTTGACAGTCTTTTTTCAATCGTTGACTTAGAAAGTTTCTCGCATTTTGTTATTGACAAATTTTATTGGTAATAGGACTTCGATTTAACTAATCGGACTCGGATTTGAAATCAGTCGCCCGATTACTCCCTGAATTGTATTCCATTCAGTCCTATTACCATTACTAAATCATATTCTTGAGTAACAAATCGAACTCCCGCCTCGCAGTAGTCCGATTTTGTTAATCACTCGTATGATTACAGACCGAATTGGAACTGTGCAGCATTTGTTTGTAGGGGTGCATGGATGGCGCAATGGTGAGAGTACTCGCATCCTTCCAATGTGGCCCAGGTTCGATTCCCAGATCTGGCGTCATATGTGGGTTGAGTTTGTCGGTTCTCTTTTCTGCACCGAGAGGTTTTCTCCGGCTACTCCGGTTTCCCTTCTCCTCAAATACCACCATTTGACTTGATTTGTGTTGATAGTTAATTTGAGTTTACAGTGCAAATGAAAATAACCCAATTGATATTTGCGCTTTATAAGTGAAATAAGTTATAAATTGTGTTAATTTACTATTCCCTCTTATCAAAGAGGGAATTAAGCGCTATGAATTTGAATAATTACATTGAGTAGTGGTCTTTGTATAAGTGTTGTACAAACTCCATAAAAACCATGTTTTTTGTCAAAGGCTGCATGAATAGAAAGCTTTTTAATTTTACATTGTCAGCCTTATATGAAAAAAATAACAGTAAAACGCTGCTTTTTAGAAATGGCAATGCACTGTAATGGTTTTGACTCTGTCATCCTTCACATTCATTACAGCTAATTAAGACGAAATCCGATAGAAGATGGAGCAATTTCAGGTTTTAGTGGACAAAAATCTGTACCAGAGTAATTTTAAATATTTTACAGTCATTTTTACATTTTTTTAAAGCTAAATACATAAATAATTGCCTGAAATAACACCGAAAAATAATTTCCCACGGGAACGAGAGAAAACAAATTTTAAAGTTCAGTGATTTTGTGGAAACACAGGCAAAATTCCATCATCAGTTTGATTTCACCAAAACTTTTAAGCGTTTCATACGAAGTTCAACATTCGTTTTCGACGTTTGGTGTTGCTAGAAATGACTTGTTTTGAGAAAAAAAATTAAAAGAGCCGTACAGAAGTTTGCAATACAATGTAAATAATCTTGGTACAAGATTTTTGTCCACTTGTTACTCCAACGTCTGGCGGATTCCGTCTTAAAACCTCTCTATCCATAGCAAAGAGATTTGTAGTACTCAAATTCTTACAATTCATCTAATTCTTAGTTAAGGTATCTATATTTATATGTTGTTACAGTAACCTACAATTGCCCCTCGGTGACTTTTGAAAAAAGATGCATTGAATAAAACTGAGTCAACGTTGCGATGTTTTCCCCTCAAGCAGTGGCGGATCCAGACCTTGAGCTAAGGGGGGCGCGTGGGGACATGGGTTTTTTGGAGATGTTGAAACAAAACTGATTTGCGAATATCGCTTGCCCTGCCAGCTGTTTTTTTTTCTGCGTTTTTTAATTACTTTATTTTACTTATTTTTTGCCAAAATAAGGGGGGGGACCGGTTCCCCCGGGCCCCTCCCCTAGATCCGCCACTGTCAAGTATCATCCCTTGCTATTTTTAATGCAATACCTTTAGTTGTCCACACAACAAAATTTCCTCTGCGAAAAATTAATAT
>BLAZ01000413.1:320817-323317 GCA_014633955.1 Acropora tenuis | reverse complement strand
ATGTCAGATATTCCACGCTCTTGGAGCCTAACTCGGCTCTAAGGTCGAAACAAGGATCTGCCAGGCCAAGGCAGAAACAGCTGTTCACGGTTGCCAGACGTTGCCAGGGTGATATGGTTGTGCGCATGCATTTGGTGATGGATCCACTACGGCGCTGGTTTTAGCTTGTGTCCATCTTGCTTTTAGCCTTTTCTACAACTGGTGTAGGATTAACTGGAATAGAATTTCAAGCACGCAGTGAAATGACCGATATTTGTTTTCCGTACAATTGATTTCATCGTGGCAACTTCTCCCTTTAGAAATCACGGTGTGTATTTGTTTCCTTATTCTCTCCCAAGAACCCCAGGGCAAAATAAGTGAACTAGTCGTTGTAAAAGATGGGCGAATAACTAGAGTGCAATATTAGAGCAGGCTATGGGATATACACTAATCAAACTGTGACAATGCACTTTGGTTTAGCTTAATGGAAGGAAAACCCCTCAAAAAATTACACAGTATAATAACGAAGTATATCTTTTTATTTGTCACTTTCACTTTGTGGAAACTTGATCAACTAAGCTTTTTAAGGAATTGAGTCATAAACCTGCTTAAAAGCTGCTTGGTCAATTGACGAAGTAAACTAAAAATGGCCCAGCTTGGTAAAACTGAATAATTTTGCTTACTTATCTGTCAATTTTACTAGCCTTTACCAAATATCTTGATTGACCGCTGGGAGGCCTTTGAAATGAAACAAGTAATCAGGCTCAATCAGTTTCTTTGCTAGAAGCGTTTTACGCCTAATGGGGTAAAAGTTTCCACATTTACACTGCACTGAGACCTCAACTGATAATACGACGGGTTTAATCTGATCACAGAAATACAACAAAGTCTTTAAAAAATGGGATTCTTGCACTGATTAACATTTTTCAAGTCGTACGAGAGAATTCATTTGTTACGTGTACCATCTGTAGCAATGTGGGTTAATCAACTTTGCCTGATGTGGGGTTAATGTGTTTCTAGTTTTATTCCATTAAGAGGGGTAAATGGAAAGTCCCACTCGAGGTCATAAAAGACTTCATTACTCCTTTCACTGTATCAAATAACGAAAAGGATTTCAGAGGTTTGTATAAATACGTGAAACACGTTGACTGGACGTATTGGAAAACCTAAAGATGAAGACATACGCGATTAAACTTGCTCTGGCTGTGGCTCTTTTAGTGTTTGCCAGCCTAGTGTACACCGGAGAGGGTTTTCATACACCATTTCCAAATGGAAAAAGACAGATTCATGAAAGTAAAAAGGTGTGGAGATTTTTTTCCATATATAGTTTATCAGTAACAACTATGAAAATGATTAACCATGCATTAACATTATTTCAAGTTACCAATTATTCCAGTTGATTAAGACTGCATGCCATCCTCTCTGATGAGATCCCATTGCTTGTTTTGTTGTTGCTGTTTTTTCTTTTAATGGGATTTATCAACTACTCAGCAAGTGATATCCTACGAATTGATGCTGTTTCGAGAAGAGAACAACGTAGAAGAATTTGAAATTTGAACGGAAGGAACAGAGATATAAGATATCGAACGTTATAGCTGTAGCGATTGTAGACCACTTTGCGAACGAAGCAGAACATCAAGCGAGAAAATAATCGCGCTTGATGGTTCATTGGAAATTAGAAGGTTGTGAGGGTTAAGGTTCAACGCGGGACTTCGTAAGACTTCCCACAGGATTCGCTAAGAACTTACCATTTGTAAGATCATGGTAAGGATAAAGTTTGTCTGATCCCTAACTCACTTTTGAAATTCTTCTTTTCCATTCTTGGCAAGCAGTTTATGAGACAACAAGTGCGACGCCTTTGTCAGATGGCAAGAAATCTGAGATGCGAGGAATTCAAACGGCAAGCTACGGCCTTTCAAGATCCCTATGAAGAAGCCTAACACTATATTTCAAATTACTTATTCTTTGAGTTAATGTTATTCTTTACTGATATCGTTGTTTTTCAACTGGTGAATTAAAATGTTTTGACAGATCACATCTGTTGGATTATGCAGACTTTTTACAGTAACATAATTCTAGCGTCTTGCTGCGCACTTGTACGTGTGTTGCTCCTGCCGGTAGCTGTTTCTGTGGAGTTTGAGAGGAAAAGATGACGGAGAAAAGTTATTTTCGATTCGTGATCGGCGAAGTGAAAACGTACGACGAGAGCAAAACCTGAGTGACAGAACTGGGGAATGGTTAACACGATCTTTTTAATTATTCTCTACAATTCTCCCTCGTTTCCCTGATGAGCATTCAACTATTCCATCCTTCCATTGCAAAAATAAAAAGGAAAACTCTTCGTTTATTCTAAAGCTTCCTACGTGCTTGAGACAACGACAACAGGTCATAAGAGCATGACCTGTCTGTATTTCTGGAAACAAGTCCAGAGGTACCGTTTCCAGGTTCACCCTTTTTCTTCCATCTGCGCATGCGCTCTGACTCACTAAGCCCATGGACCAGAGGTCGGTGGTTCTCAGTG
>BLAZ01000413.1:201555-204055 GCA_014633955.1 Acropora tenuis | reverse complement strand
TCAACATTCAATACCCTACTTGAACAAAACAGGGTTTTCACCGTATGTGTTTCTGAGTCTAAAATTGCAAAAATACCTACTGGCACCAATATTGCACCCTCATGGACATTATAGGCATCTGCGAACTGAGAATCATTGACAAAGAAAAGTACGACAGAGTGGTCCAATCGGTTAGGGAAAGAACAGGTAAAAAATGTACGAAATTAATTGAATGGAAATGCAGAGAAGCGCTTAGTGATTACCGCGCCCAGGCAAGCAAGCAAGTTGAAAATCGAGGTAAAGCTTCCCCCGTTTTACCCAAAAGATGACTTTTATTTGGGAAAATAATTAAAGAAATTAATTAAAGTAGTTATCTTCATTTACCGCTTTTACTCTATTAAGCGCCACGTTTATTCCTTTTTCTTTTTTTTTTTTGGCGCGGGACACTCATTACGTTTTTCGGTTTTCATCGAGTTCTGTCGCTCTTGCTGTTACTTTTTGGGTTTTAGGTTTTTTAACTTTCCGTTCTTTTTTAAATATGTCCATCGCCACAGATAGTATATATTTAGGAATGTATTATTAACAAATTAAAATTTTGGCTGAACGAAATTGTAGTTAGGATTTAAAGAAAAAGGCCCGTTTAAAGTGTGCCAAGAAAATGTTGTAGACCACGAAGCTTGGGAGGAATTTTGGTTTATCGTTACTTTTCTTTAGTCTTTAAATGCGAATCATAATGATAGTGGAATGCTATACAATAAGTTTGTTGCAACTTTTTTGAAAACGAAAACGAGTAACGAAAAATTACTGCTTTTGGAACGAACCTCGTAGCTGTTAGTGAAGTGTTGGTAGTTATTAAAATTTTATTCCACAAAACCATAGCAATTGATTATCCTGAAATAAAGGTAACGATTGAAAGATGTGGAGAAATGTGAAGCAACTATTACCTTAATCACCATTATCATCATTATTTCTAATGGACGGAACGGGGGGAGGGACTGAGGGGAATTTTCGAGCTGCAAGCACTTTTCTTGTAGAGGAATATTTTTGGGAAAACCCGGGCACTTCCTTGGAACAAAAAAAGAATTGAAACGATAATTTTACCGCGCTAATCGGTTGGCTCGAGAGTCAGTCCCTCTTCATCCACTAAAGTTGTAGAGCTCAGTTTTACCACTCTAAAAATCTCGCCTCTTTACAAATAAATAGAAAGAAAGTCAATTTGGCTTTCGTTAAAATGCATGCGCTCAAAAATCATTTTCCATTTGAGTTTTGGAATAACATCTTGTACATCTTGTATTGCGGAGGACGGTAAGGAAATTAGCCAATGTGTTTTTTTTTTTACACACTCTCGGTGCGATCATCGTCGACTTGTTTATTGGGACGCACAAATAGTGCAGCACCTATATAATTGTTGCAGCGCTTATATTTCGTGTTTAAACCTCTAGAACGCGGAGTAACCGTAACCAGCAACCGGTCCAAAGAAATGTGAGCGCGCTTTCTTTTCTCTCTCCCCAGCCTCCTTGTGACACAAATAGGAGGAGAGAGTGTATAGTGTATACAGCCTTTTCAAGAAAGGTTGTCGTAAAAAAGCGTAAGACCGTAAGCTACAATACCGTATTGACGCAAACGCTTTTTAGCTTTTGTTGGACAAATATCTCGAAACAGTTGTATCCGTATAAAGTGGATTTACGGAGCTACGAACCTCATGCGGATCTATATTTTAAACCGTCACCACCATTTAGTACATTAGTGTTGAAGGCTACATCTAAACAATTGCCTTACTTGCGGTCCAACGGGAACCAACAGGGTAAGAAGTGGCTTGACGTTTACTAAAAACTCGCCCTTTATATAGAATGAAATAGAAATCAAAACTTTATGAAAAAGAATAATGACAGTAGCGGCGGGAAAAAAAAAAGGTAAAATGCCATTCATTTTCCACTGAAATAAGCTTCCAAAGTACACACAACAAAACCAAATATATTAACCTAGCCTTTAGAAAGGGTGTTGTAAGTCTCCAACGCAATAAAATCGAGCGTTTTAGACCTCATAATTTGATCTATTGTAAGTGAACTCAGATCCGGCTTTATTCTCACACGACATTTATCTCTGGAAAAGCAACAGGCAGAGTCAATAGGTTGCATATACGGGAAAAACTAGAGGGTAAGGGACCGTGCAATTATTTAAGAGGCTGTCTCTGTAAAATCCACCCACTCAATTTCGCGTCAAAAATAATTTTGCCTGAAACTCTGCTACCGGAAAGACTTTACCAAGTTTAGAATAAAAACATATTTGGTTTGAATCGGAATGGTTTTCCGGGGGGGTTTGGAGCCAAAAAAATATTTGGCTCAGTCAGCGCCCGTCGCAAAGTCTCCAAAAGCATAAAATTGGCATTTTTCGTGTCGCTGTAAAATATTTGATTCGCATCATCCAGCAATGGATCTTAGGTCAATTTACTCATCAAGCCTTGCAGTTTTCCGAGAGACTAACACATTTTGTTCTAATTCATTTCGCAAGACGAAATCAA
>BLAZ01000413.1:178647-181147 GCA_014633955.1 Acropora tenuis | reverse complement strand
GTAAGGAGCTCTGCACGTGTTTCAAGAGGTCACCTCCATCTTATGCGCCTGTAATTTCAGACGGTTTGGAGTTTGAGCAAGTCAGTATTGCAAAGATTCTTGGAGTAACTATTAGGCAGGACTTGAAATGGAACGATCATATTGACAATATCACTGCCAAAGCTGCAAAGCGCTTATATTTATTAAGAGAGTTTAAGAGAGCTGGAGTTAGTTGCAATGACCATGTGTTATTTTATTGTAGCGCAATTAAGATCAGTTCTTGAATACGCTTGTATGCTTTTTCATCGAAGCCTTCCTCGGTATCTGTCTGAAGATCTTGAGCGTATCCAAAAACGCGCAATGGGCATTATAAGTACCGTGATGCACCAAAGACAGTCAACATTGACACCTTATATCACAGACGTGAGTCGCTTTCTTTAAAGCCTTTTAAAGAGATCTCACATACCCATGATCATAAATTAGCTAGTCTGCTTCCACCAAGGTCTAAATGAAGAAAATTGAGGAATAATAGAACATTTGATTTTCCAACTTGCAAAACAGATCGATACAAGAAGTCTTTTAATATTAGCCATCTTCATTGAATTAGTGTATTAATTTTCCAATTTTTCAAGTGTAGGCTGACTTTTAGTTTTATTGTCTTTTATATTCGCATACACTTAATTATTTTTACTTATAGATATATTTATTAGAGTAATAGTATTTTTATTCAGTCGAAAGACTGCAAGGTGTATATTTTTGATAAACGTTATATCTATCTAATTGCTAATTAATAGTCTATTCATTCGTGATTTATTTAGAATAAATAAATAATATCCTTTATTCAAACATGACAACCTTGAGAGCTCAGAGCTTATGGGGTCGTGTATTAATCAAATTTAATCAAATCAAAGTTTAATCAAATGCAGGTTTTTTAAAAGAGGGGAAAACGGGAGTACCCGGGGAAACTGAAAACGTCTCAGACCAGAGAAGAGAACCAACAAACTCAACCTACAAATGGCGCCGATTCTGGAAATCAAACCCGGGCCACGTTGGTGTGAGGCGAGTGCTCGACCACTACGCCACCACTGCTCTCGAGAAACAGACGTGTATCACAGTCAATAATTGATAAAAGAATGAGGATAGTAATTGTCCGTTTCTAAGACAGCCATGCACTGACAGGATATTCGCCAAAAAAAACGCAGGAATATCAACAACAAATGAAGTTGGAAAGACATTGCCAATTTTAAGCCTCATCGTAAACTTATTCTCAGAAATTTGTGCGAGAGCCATTCTTCCATATGTCATAGTCGATCGGTGGAAACAGAAAGGGACAAGACGTGTTTATGATTTGCTCAAAATTTTGGTATATGGAGCATTTCCTGCTTCAAGGAACTCTATCATGGTAATATCTGATTAACTGTTGTCAATGCAATGACAACCTAATCTAAGTATATCAGTCTATATTAGTTCTCCCATAAGGTATTCCCGTGAACCTGAATTCGCTGTTCAACGAAGAAAAAAAAAATAAATAAAGTAATTCTCAAAATACACCATGGAACGTGAAGCCTTGTTGTGCGTTTTGATCCTCTTTACGTCAGCGAATTTTTTCCCCATATCTGAGTCAATTGGTAGCTTGTGGAACCTTTATGGACCATCTGGCACCAATACCCGTGTAAGCGAATTTGTCTTGTTAATTTAAACCGGTAGACATAGCATAAAGAACGAAGCGTTTAAAGTATTCAATTGTAATAACAGACCTGATTTGCCATCTTTCATTTCCTTCTTCTTTTCGCGTTAATGGAAAAAGTGAATACTCAACATTATGAAAATAATTTCTGAAAGAAAAAACGAGACTGTGCGCAGTTGCAGAAAGGCTTGGGTTTTTAATGAAGCCAGGCTGCAAGACTGCTTACATTGCGGACTGTAAGATCGCTCGCAGTTTCGACTGTAACAGTGCAGTTACTACTGTAAGACCGCTTACAATGCGAACTGTAAAACTGTTTACAGAGCAGAGTATAGATTCCAAACAGTTAGTGCTTACAGTATGAACTGCGAAGTTGCATAAGGCGCTTTTATGTATTTTTTGACAGCTTTTTTACGTAACAGACTTTGCCCACATATTGATAATGATCCGACGGATGCATGCAAAGACAACAAGAAGAAAAAGAGTCGACTTTCAATAATTATAGTGTTTATAAGTTATGTGAAGAATTCTTTAGCAAATAAAGTTATCTGGCATTGTGTTGAATATTTCTTTTTGTACTCCCTTTAAGACCTACCTCCAGGTTTTCATCTTTCTCATAGTTGTAAAGGGGTTTTAAGAATTCCGTCCAAAAAAAAAAAAATAGCGAGATCATTTTAAAGCAAAATAGGAAGGCAGAAGGCAGGACGACATGACGCTACTATGTATCATAAGTATTATCCGTGTCCATTAAGGAATCGTACAAATCTTGCACTTGACTACAGAACTTTGTACACTGAGAAGAGAGAACCATTTTAGATCACAAGATTATAAACCTGA
>BLAZ01000413.1:20158-22658 GCA_014633955.1 Acropora tenuis | reverse complement strand
ACTTTTAAGTTCTTCAAGTTACAATATATTCTGCTCAGTAGGATAACAAAGTAGCGCAAGTTTCCTCAATTTCTTTAATTTTTTTTTCAAGGTCAGCGATTCTATTCCCTCCATCTTTTTCCTTTCTTTCGCTGTAAGAAATAGCACAATTTCACCATGTCCCAGAGGAGTCCTTTGTAACTCATCTCTTGAAATTAATTCAGTTAACCAATCCTGGTAACTAGAGGTAACTTGATAAGGTTAAGAAAGTTTTCATCATCTAAAAGGCTAGAGTTAAAAATCAAATGTGATGGGCCTCGGGTTTTATTCTCAAAACTATAATTAATCTGCAGAAAAATGGCCAAGTGATAACATTTTATAGAAGGTATTATATCGGACTCTTCAATAAAGTGCTGAGGACCATTGCTAATCAACCAATAACCCAAGCCTCGCTAAATAAGAGCTATATTTTGTCGCCAGCCAAGTAAACTTTCTTTTTTTACGGTTCCTTATTCGCCAAATATCAATGAAACTGCATGCTAGCTTAATCGTCATAATATATTTTTCACCGAGTCATTTTTATTAACATGTCTACCGTTGCTGTCCAATTCTGTACCTAATTATAAATGGGCGTTAAAATCATCTCCAATGATCAACTGACTACTAAATATCCCATCGATTTCATCTCATAAATTTGATCAATTAAAAAAAAAAAAAAAGAGCATTGCTCTAATGTTATATTCGGTGTATAAATGTTGAGCAATGAAAACGGAGAGTTTTGAATCAGTGCATCAATAAGAACGTAACGACCGTCAGAATCAGAGCTTGTAATTTTGAAGTCAAATCGTCGCTTGTCACTTATTAAAATCAGAACGCTTCAGCTATGATTGGTACCAAGAAAAAAGAACGTTTTCCCGGGCCAGTGAAATCGCCAACTATCCACAATATGTGCTATAAGTTTCCTGTACAGTAGAAACGCAACATCAGCATTTAATTTTGCCTATGTCACCAATTTAAATTGACATTTAAAGATGTCGGCTTTCTTTTAGCAAAGTCGCGAAACCTTCAAGCATTTTGGAAAGAATTTTAAAATTGAGGTTTGCAGAAGAAAACCATACATTCAAATAATCGACTTCTCGAAACGCGAGTTTACACCCGCTGGGCTTTGTTTGGATCACGCATTATTCATCAAAAGAACCAATCAGATTGTTTGAAACACCAATATAATTAATACTGATAGCAATTAATTCTATTTTTTGTTTCCAGGATCACATAAAAGACTTTTAGAATCTAGGTATGCATGCCGATTGGATTCCAGAAGACTTGATAACCTTGGAAAAAATGGTTACACCGAATTTCAGCGGATTGACAATAAGTGTTTCACCATTATACGGATGGAAGTTTCTTTGAACCCAATTTGTTTTCTTCTTCAAACCTAGTGAGACAAACTGTTTGCTGTGCACACGACCTAATGAAGAATTAAACTATTTGAAAAGGTATTTTCCTCTCTGAGATGAACCAAAAATAAAGAGAGGGTAAAAACTGAAGATGATGTTCTTCTTATTGCCATAGTTGAAAGTGAAGAGTGATCATCGCAGTAAATTTCCAATTTCTGAAATTGGAAGGAAGAAGCCTAAAAAATATTAGGGCTTCAACAGGATACGAACCCGTGACCTCTGCGATACCGGTGCAATGCTCGACCAACTGAGCCGTGAAGCCACACATTGGGAGCGAGGTCAATTTTGTTGATTTCATGTGTTCCCGTGCGGTGAATATATGTGAAATTCATATTGTACTGCGGTTGTAGATGAAATTAAAGAGTGATCATCGCAGTAAATTTTACTGAATTTATTGAAATTTACTGATTTTACTGAAATTTACTGCGATGATCGCTTTTTCAGACTTCTTCCTTCCAATTGCTTAAATTGGAAATTTCCTGCGATGATCAGTCTTCACTTTCATCTATACAACCACAGTACAATATGCATTTCATATATATTCATATTGCCATAGTGCTGGGGAAATTATCGATTCCAATTACACCGAAACTAGCCTACATCCATACTGAAGTCTTATGAGTTCCTATCCATCCTTTAATTACAGCAAATTGCTTCTTTCTTTTTTTTTTTTTCTTTTTTTTTTTCACGCCCTGGCGTTCTCACATGCAGGAGGGAAAAAAAAAACACCTATAAAGTATGTTAACAACAAAAAGCCCATGAGTACGAAATAAACAAATTCTCTTTTCTTTTGATCGGAAAGGATCTCCTAACTCGAAAACAGCAGACATATAGCAGCAAGCTATGAGCCAGACAATTAAAATATATTGGAGCAATGCCGCGTTATTTTCGTACCGATAAAATTAATTGGAACTTTTTAACGATTAACACAAACTCAGACTGCGGTGTCGGCTTTTATCCGAAATAGCGGATACTAAGGAAAAATATTTCAACCCGAGTTTTCAGTTTTCAAAACAAGACTGCTCTTGTTTTTCTTTTTATTTAAGCCCTAAAAAACGTTTTAG
>BLAZ01000411.1:20000-21700 GCA_014633955.1 Acropora tenuis | reverse complement strand
TTTGCCCCCCCCCCCCCCACCTCAAGACATTAAATCAGATCACTCTCACTGGCTTTTTGGCAAAAGTACTGGAAGGATTCACAAGCAAAAAAGGCTTTTAGGACAGTTGTCCGATACTAGTGATCTACGTCAATAAGTGCGTTATGGGCAATCTGCAGTGAACGCATTGATTTATTTAATGCAAACTATACAGGAAGGTATTTTTTCAGGAAACTGCTCTTTATGGATATTTTTTGCTGATTTTACTAAAGGATTTGATATCACAGAACACTCAGTGTTACTAGATGAGCTGAGATCCTCTAACTCTGTTTTTTAGATACTAACCAACACAAGCTGTGTGCGTCGGCTCCTCCATGTCGCCATGGAAACAAGCCAATGGTGGTGTGCCAAAAGGAACAAAACTTGGATTAACGCTCTTTGCTGTCATGATAAACAAGCTGCTCAGGAATTGGCAGCTGCGTACGAGGCAGGTTAGCGATGACCTTAAATGAAACACTCACGTTGAGTATGTAATTGCCAGCTTGTAGGAGTCATGCCAGAAGACATGCTCACGGTATACACGTGTAATATTAGATCGATCTTAGAGTATGCTGCGCACGTGTCGCAAGATCTTCCTGCATACCTTTCTGACTCTACTGAATCTATACAAGGAAGAGCTTTAAGAATAACATTTCCAAACTTAAGTTATCAACAACCCTAGATCAAGCAAATTTAACATCCTCAATAGATCACAGGATATTCATATGGAACACGTTGATGGTAGATATGAGGAATGAGAGCCACCCTAGATCTTTCTTAGCTCTGTAAGTTATGACAAGATCTATCCCGTATCAGTTACGATCAGTAAATACCAAAGTCACTATAACAATGAAAAGGACACATATTTTGTCCTGCAGAGCGTGTGGCTCCACTTTTGGATTGTACTCAAAGGGTTCAGTCGTTCGCTTTTCAAGAGTCGACCAAAAAGAAGATGAGAACTCAATGAAACAGTTATCTTTTATTTTGTAATCAACAAGATTGATCTCCGTTTCCTGTCTCCAAGCGGACGTATTTAGCTTACTTGGCGTTTCTCTCTCGTTACCATGTTTTTCATACTTGATTATGTCAACATTATTAAGCACATTAATAAGTCGCTAGGCCACGCGTTTCGTCGTGTTATGGCTGACTCGGTCCACGTTACCCATCCTGTCAGATTTGCTTTAGGATATGTTTGCATAATTTCTTTGGCAGTCGCTCCATGTTTGCATGCATGCTGCTTTTCTAGCTGCGGTTTTCTCATTTCATAGAATTTCTAATTTGGTTCCTTGCTCTTTCGCAGATAATGATTCTGACAAGGCATATTTCCTTTAATGACAAGATGTTTCTTTCACAACGTCAGGAGTGGTACTAAGAATTTTTAGAACCCAAACCATTCAATTTCGTAAGTGCGTGCTACAAACTCCTTTACCGTTCATTCCTAATTCCACGTTGTGTCCTGTCACAGCGTTAGAGAGTTATTAATCCATGGTGCCAGCCCCGATCAATTCACCTTTGTTTGTTATTTCCAAAGGTAGGTCGCTCAGACCCATCCTCGACGCCCATTTCAACTGGTTCTTTATATGTGGCGTAGCTACCTTGGGGCTCAACCCGTGACATTTTTCTTTGCGCAATTTTCGTTAGGTTGACAGGACATGAGCGTAAGGTATCGACACAGAAGAAAC
>BLAZ01000409.1:1046160-1051160 GCA_014633955.1 Acropora tenuis | reverse complement strand
TACTTCCAAGTAACGGAACTGACACTCGCTAGAGCCGAAGCGTTACAGTTACGACAGGTGATCCAGTTTCAGAGAGACTGTATGAAGGAAGGAGTGAAAAAAAAATATCCAGTACGAAAGATCTGTTGCCGTTGATGTTGTTTTTTCTCTTTTAAGATTAATCTTAATGCTAAGGACTAACTGACACCGCGCTCACCGTTGTTGTCATTATTATTATTTTTTTTTTGCTCTAAGATTTAAGATTAATTCAAGTGCTAAGAAGTGAGACCGCGCGTGCTGCCAATTTTTCGAGGCAAAGAATTTGTTTCTCCCTTTTCAGTGGCTCGCCTTTTATACGTAAAACATTTCAGTCAGCGCTTTCTACTTTTTACTAAGTTATTTTTCGGTTGTGTGCGCTGCATCTTTTTTCACACCTTTTTAAAAACCTGTGAGCTGACTTTATTCTTTTATTTCGGAAAATTGTCTAGCTGCAAAATTCCCAAATTCAACACGTCAGTGTAAACGAAAGAATTGGACAAGGAAAAGTCTAGATTGTAATGGAGGGGCGTCCGTACGGTTGGGCGACACTGTTCCGTAAATGCCCAAGGTTACTATTCTAAGGTGAAAATTTGTTCAACCGAAAATTTCTCGCCTACACTCGACGCTTGCCGAGCTCGAGTTTGAATATCCGGCAATCAAATGGCTGAGTTCACCCAACCATAGCGCTATTGTCCTAAAAAGTTCGTACCAGAACAATAGGCAAAGTTTGATATGTGCGTGAGTGTTTGCTCCTGATGCTTCACCGAGTCCATCAAGGAGTGGACAAATCTATCCAGAGAGCAGGAGACAAATAGTTTTGGCCTGTCTAAACAGATCAGGAGGCTTATTCTAACCTGTTCATCCTGTCTGGAGCACCAACCCAGACAGAAACAAGCGACGGTTATACCTGTGATCACAACCAATGCCATGCAAATTCTGGGCTGTGACATTTTCCAGCATAACGGCTGATGGTACAGTTGCGTAGTAGACTATCACACAGGGTACCCGTGGGTTATGGAAATCAATAAGCAAGAAGCAGATACGGTGATAGAACATTTTCAGAGTGTCTGCAACCAGTTCGGTTACCCTGCGGAGGTAGTAAGTGATCGAGGCTCACAGTACACTTCTCGAGACTTCCAAGAACTGTGCTTGAAATTCAACATCGTTCACAAGCCAGGAACCCCTCACTCACAGTGGAAGAATGGCCACTGTGAAAATGCCCTTGGGAGGCTCAAAAAGTAACTTGAGAAGTCCAGGGAAGAGGAACCGTAAATGGAAGACTTCCTTCTGAACATCCGGGATACGCCACTAGATTCAAACACCCCTTCACCCTATGAGCTAATGTTTCACAGGAGGGTCAAATTAGACCTACCCTCAATACCACTCAGCCTGTTTAACAACACCAACAGCATCAACGCAGGCCATAGAAGTGTGAAGCATGCTGAAGGAAAAAATGAAAGACAAAAACAGAGGTGAACCACCAAGGCTGGAGCAAGATCAAACAGTCATGTTTATGAGGAAACCTCAGGAAGGGAAGGCCCGATGGTCAAGTGGGACGGTCGTCTCAGTGGACGTACAGCGATCGTACACCGTGGCAGATGACGCAACCGGAGCACAATATTCCAGAGACCGAGTCCACATCAAACCAATTCCTGGATATGGCCCTACTCGACCTACGACAAGAGTTTTTTTTTCGGAAAGAAAGGAAGGAGGCGCACCATTGCCAGTGGAAACACCAAAAACCTGGGCAACGCCTAGTCGAGAAATGTTTTTTTTTTTGTACAAAGGGGGATGACGTAGATTTCCATGTTATGAAATTTAGTTATATCGTTACACAACGTACGTGTTAAGATGGTACTTTGTGTAAGCGTACTTCGGAGATTAAGATCGTGACATAGCACGTTTGTTGAGATTTATTAAAAACAAGTTGGTCTTTCATGAACACTTGCTTCGAGTTTACTTCAGTCAGATAAATGGCAAAACATGGTTAGATCTAGATGTTGTTATTGTCATTGATTTCCATTCAAAACTGTTGGAGTTCGACTGGGATGATGTGTACAGAAGTGACGATGTAAATACTGCACTTTCAAGTTTACATTTCACTCTTAAATGGATCATGGATGAGTGTTTTCCATCGAAAACGATGAGGATGTCGTCACCTACTCCACCCTGGATGAATCCGTTGGCAAAAACTCTACTCAAGAAAAATGTAAAACTTTAAGCCAGTAATCGCGGAGGATGTTTAGTGAATATTTCTCAACGGATTGACGCAGTTAGCATGAAAATATAGGAAGGCACTGTCAGACGGTAGGGTTGGATCCGAAGCATGATGGAAAAAGGTTGACCAGTTGTCAAAGAGGAAAGAATCATCAATGTCAACGATACATGAGGATTTTGTGCCATACGAATATTTTAGAACATTAGGTGTTGCTGATCATTACGTGGAACATGTGTCAGTGTATACAAAGTGTTTTCACGTGACGTCACAGGTTTCGAAATTTTCCCGCCAAAGATAGTTTCCGCCATGATGGTGTCCCTTTGCGGCTCAAGTCTCTTGTGATCTCTGGTCATTTACATTACAAAAGATGTCTAAGGAGAAAGATAACGCTCCCCAATTGTCTGAGTATGCGAATACGCTTAATCCTCAAGTAAAGAAAAGGTACATGCAGAAAAAGCGTGCATTGGAGTCGATCCTTTTCGAATTTCATGCCAAAATTACGATGCCGAATGTCTTCCTCCAACCGAGTCGATTAACCTCGTTTCGCATTTTGTTCTTGAAACCAGCTACTACACAAAGGAAAAATTTAAGGCCTTTAAAAGTCTTCAAGCATATAGCCAGTTGGTCTCTGGATTTGTACAAGGTATCCACGGACTTATCATTGCCGGTAAGCATGTTTTTTTGGCAAAAGTTCGCCACTCTCAAAAGATGAACGACCCAACTTTTCCTCTGTGGATCATTCCCGAAGATGACGGAGGGGTTTTATATGCATATTGCCGCGGATGTATGGCTGGGCAAGGGAAAACCTGCTCCCACATTGCTAGCGTCCTATTTTACATTCAAACTTTTAACAGAATACTTGGAATGCTTGCTTGCACGGGCAAACATTGTGAGTGGATACTGCCAACTTACAGTAAAGGCATACCATTTGCTAAAGTTCAAGACATCAACTTCAGGTCCGTCAATAAACTGAAGCAAAAACTTGACGAAACAGTAGAAAAACTTTATATTAATGCAGCGTGTTTTGTGCCTGAAGATTGGAAAACCACCGAAAAACAGCACTGGATATACATCAGCTCAGTAGGATGCAGTGATGGTATTGTCAATTTGTATGACAGTTTGTATCACAATGTATTATCAAAGGAAGTTGAAGAATAAGTTATAAACCTACCCGGAGCTGATAGTTTTTCGAGTCTAAATGTTGTTCCAATCCAGCAAGAAAGAAATAGATCAGACTGTGGTGTTTTTGCTGCTGTATTTGCGACAGCTTTGGTTCATGGTGTTTCCCCTAGTTTGCTGGAGTTTTATACTACAAAACTAAGAAATCACCTTTGTGAAGGTTTAAAAGCAGGAAAATTGGAAATGTTCAATTTGCTCTAAATTTAGAAAATCAGACAGTGTATGTAGTGCACTACATGAGACTCAGTCCACATTAGTTTGTACATAATGTCTTTAACTTATTCTCATAAATCTGAAAAAAAATAATTTGAATTTGTCCCTGGAAGGCCTAATTATGCTCTTCAAGTCTCAACATCAGTTATTGTGTGAAGTAAAATTGAAAACTTTTTTTCGTTTGTACCAAGAATGTATGCACATTGGACCCTTTGCAGAATACATTCATATGGTACCAAAAACACCTTGCTGGAAGGTAAACCATGCAATGGGACCTTGATAAGAAAGCATACTAGCTTTTTGAAAGATGTAACTCTTGTCTTGGTTTTGCTCACTCCAATGTATTATATCTGCCATCTAGAGAGGTGTTTTTGTATCATGTGACCATATTCAGCAAAAGGTCCATAACAGACTCCATGAGTACTCTGACTAGGCAGCTACTCTGGATAGGCATATTAAAAGAGCATGTGTTGGAAATTTAACCTTGGTAAAAATCACAGTCTGAAAGGCAAGGTGTTTGTGAAATGTAAATGTAATTATGGCAGGTTGTCCAGGAAATTGAATCAGGTAGCATTCTTGGACATTCACAGGGGTATAATTTTCTATAGACCTCAACAAATTGTTTGAGGTGCTCGTAAAAAAAAAAAAAAGACAAACAAAACTACACGATAACTTGTGATAAACACTGACACATATCCACTTATGTTTGCTTGTTTGCTTGTGTAACAAGTAAAGGATCAGAATTCACTTAGGCACCTTTTTCATACACCCCTACATGTAAAAAAAAAAAACTGTCAGCTGAGTCTCAGACAGTATTGATGCAACATAGAAGCTAGTATTCAGGAAAAAAGTACATGTTTGGCACAAACGAAACTAAGCATTTGTATATACAATTTTCTCTCCAGTTACAACTGGATCCAAAACCCATTCACACCAACTAAACATGTTTAATTAAACCAGATTTTAAAAATCTGAACCGGTAACTGAAATATGGAGAAAAGGTTCTTGCAGAGGATTTGAATAAACTCAAACACACTCTGTAATTTTCATCTGAAGTGTAACAGAAGAAAGTCAGTAAGGAGGTTCAACACAAATAATTTTAAACCGTGTTTCACTGAATACCTTTTAAACATGTTTATGCTTTGATGTGGATATGGCAAAACACACACGTGTAAACAATAATTATAGCTGAAACAACACTCAGTCAAGTGGTACCACATTGAGTTGAGGATCAATCAGGTGCAGTCTTTTCGTGTGGCCGATATGTAATGTTGGGACCCCGTCAATATCAAAGTGGTCCCACTGTTTGGCAGCTTGGCCACATAAAAAAAGGCCTAGAACAAACCCCCTCATTTTCAAGCTTTTCGTTCGT
>BLAZ01000409.1:1022404-1032404 GCA_014633955.1 Acropora tenuis | reverse complement strand
CCCTCCTAGAAACATAATCACAAAAGTTAAGAATTAGCAGGATGAAAATAAAGGACTTTTTTTTGTCCTTACAGACCTTAAAAAGAGGCCCTAAATAACTCCAGGCAGTATATTAAAATCAAACATTTAACTGATGCCACAGACTAAATCCCTATATAGCAATAATTCACAATATTCAACCACGGTAAAAAGAATGTTGAGGAACACCTACTCTGTTCCAGTGGCCATAACTGAGAGACAAAGTAGGCATTTCTAGGTTCCTAGAGTACTTTATCTTTACTGGCCTGGCTGCATCGACCAACACTCGACTATATCCACCGTCTTGCTCCACTTTTATTAGCACTTCTGTCTTCTCCAGCTGACGTCGAAACTTGTTGCTCCAAGACATTATAAGACTGTTGAAATGATCTTCTTCTGTTATAATTAATTCCTCCACGTGATTAGTACTTCTGGTCACCTGTCCCCAGCCATAGGCAATAACAGTTGTCTTTAAGGTATCAAACAGCTCAAGTGGTAGGCTTCTTTTAAGTGCTATTCCCCAGGGGTTGCGAAGTGACGGAGAACGTTTCAGCATTCTACAGATGCTTTTATTCCACCTGTAAACCTCTCTTGCGAGCATTCTTGAGGGCTGTGCCAGATAAAACTTGTAACGTTGTTGTTCTGGAAACGTGTGGTGTTTAACTACGGCTCTTGAAAGCTTTAAAAGTTCATCGCCAATTTTTGTCGCTAAATTCTTATCTGGTGCATTAGCAATATAAGAAGTAACAGTATCGTGTATATTCACGATGAGTTTCGTAAACAACACTTTTGAGAAAACCCGCTGAGCAAAAGTAGTTACTGCGGGCTAACGAGCGTGCCGATTTTAATCCCTCGCCAGCCCGGCGTGAATGTATAGATTTTAATATTATTATTAATATATATAATTTAAATTTTACTGGTCATTTGATGCTTAATGAGTGTGATTATTTTTGCTCATGAAGTCTATACATTAATTTTTGTTTTGTACATCTTTATAAAATGTTATGTTCTGGTTCAATTTTATCCTCAGTTTGAATTTAAATTTCTCAATGATTTGAACTCATTATCATACATTACCAGACCCCAAACCTAAGGAAAATATAATTGAACCTGAACCATGACATATAAGATATTGTATGTAAGTTAAGTAGATGAACCACACTGTGCCTAGTAAAGTTACCTGTTTCTTCATGGCTGTGACACCATTTCTCAAAAAAGGCCATTCCTTTTTTTATATTTTCAATAGCTGGGCTGCAGAGACTATTAATCCTGCGATTGCTCAGAAGTCCTCTTTCAAAAAGAAGGTTACAAGCTTCCAGGAAACTGGCAGCAGGTTTGGCGCTCTCTTGATTGGGTTCCTTGATGTAACGTTGCTGAAATCAAGGCAAAAACAAAAAGCACATTACAATGAGGATGAAATTTATTACAGTGCACTCTGACATTTGTCAAATATATTGGCTATATTTAGTAACCAAAGGCAGGTTCATCTCAAAATTTATCTGTAACAATATTATCTAATAAATAAATAATAATAATAAAATTTAATAATAATAATAAAAATAATAATAACAGTAATAATAAATACACTTAAATAAACTAGGCACCTGCATGATCTTGGCTGGTCTTACATTGAGACGGGTCCAATTGTCTCTGTAAACAAACGCAAATTTCAGGCCAGGTACATTGCAACTGAGACCTTGCTCTGCTTGTGTCATCTCTCGACTGTAGATTTTCTCAATCGTCTCCCAACCAAACTCCACTCCATTAAGTGTAAGTTTCTTTGAACCCTTGTTTCTGGAACTGTATAAGGCTGCTATCATGTTCTTTAACTGATAAAAAAGTTTGCAGAACAAAGACATTTTTCTTTAAGCAAAGTAAGCAGGTGCTAATGCTAGTTACCAGATAAGTTAACAAAGATCTTCACCTCATCCCACATCAATACTCCCATTCCAAGAGGGCGGGGATGACAAGCACTTTCACGATTTTTCTGGTACTCCTTAAACTTCTCCTCCTGACTTTGAAAGTAAAGGTGATCTATACCAGGCTGCTCTGCACCATCCTTCAAAACCTTTTTTAACACCTTGGTGCAGGGAAGTTGAAGGATACTTAGACTGCGCAATGCTTCATAAGCAGATGGGCTACGGTTATAAACTGCAAGAGCTTGAATAGTACAAATTAAATAAAACAGTTAGCTTCATGACAAATATTTATTCCATTTTATTTGAAGATAGTGACACAATACCTATTTATTATTTTAATTCTTATTGCAGCACCAGACTGAGTAATAAAAAATAAGAGACATAGAAATTACATGTGTATGGCATGCAAAACATGTCTCATTGCTGTAACTAAATATCATTTCAACTGAATCTTTCTGAAAATCCAAAGCAGTATATAATGTTATGCATTTTACGAAATTTTGACTATTGCAAATGAAAACTGAATGGAATTGAACTTATATTTACCAACTCTGATTGTGGCCAAGGACCATCTGTTTCTCTTCTTTCCAGACACTGCGAGTAGGAAACCGATAATAAAGAATTATTATCTTTTAAGAAAAATATAATGTAGAGCTATAAAGAAATAATTCTATAGCAGGGTGAGCTAAATGGATAGGATGTGAATTATGGACCTAAAAGCAATAAGCTTGAAATTTTGAAATGAAATACAGTAAGGTTGGATCAAGGGACAAACAAAAACACAAAATCTGCCAAAAAAACTAACAACGTGAAATGCACGCACAAACATATCACTCTATAATTTTCAATACTTACCATTATTTCGCTGATCCTTGAAAAAGCCTTCTCTGTCTCGCTTCCACACTTGTTCGATACAATCTCCAGCCTTCACACCATTTTTCCCTTCAAATTTATTGCCATCTCCTATGATCTTACCCAGCTCGGCTTTACCCTCCTCAGAACTTTCGATTGCTTGTATGAGTTGACAGAGTTCATTGGACTGGTTCGCTGGAAGCTCGACCTTTGATTTTTTGTAAAATCTCACTGCCTGCTTTTGAAGCCTGGTTCCTTTCTGGCGAACATTTCTGGAGCGCTTTCTTTTACTGCTCGGAGAAAGGAATTTCCAAGGACAGTGGCTACTTGGCATTTGACGTAAACTCTTAGTTGCCGCATCAACGCTGTTTTTCGCCTTCACTCTCTTCTTTACATACCGCGTAACCTTCAAACACTCGCTACAGATTCGTCGCCAACGAGGATCTGAGGAGTTAGATCTGGAAGCGATGTTTCGACGGGACGAAGGCACATGCCAAATCATACAAGACTTTGCGTGTGTGGTTGTTATCGCTCCACCCATGATTCTGAGACCCTTAGGGACGTATCCAAAGCTCGAAAAATCTTCCATTATCCCTGGGCATAAAGTCTTGTCGCTAGAAAGCAGGTCTGTGGCCAATTCTACAAGGTTTACACCTTCCTTGACTCTTCCAGAATTTATGATCAAATGGTCGTAGATCGGACTTTGGAGACTCCACTTTCCGTCTCCATACACCATGAGACGTACAGGCTGGAATGGTCCTGTCTGATGAGTAAATGTATGGAGCTCTGAAGGGTACACAATAAGGACACGTTCCGGAAAAACGGCGAGAGGATCCTCCGCATCCTCAACAGGTGAGTGTTTCTTCGTGAGATGTAGAGTCTCACAATTGAACCCTGCGCCTGAAAGTTCACTTTTCCATTTTTCCAATAAGAAGGCAACACTAGATTTTGTTTTGTCCTGTAACTTCTTGCCCAGTATACTCTTTATTTCGACCCGCTCAACGACGCGACTCAGATCAGCATTAACATCGACACTCGAGCTAGTGGCTTGCTTGTCACGGGCGAAATTTGAATGTTTTCTACCTTTTTTTGGGGGGTCTAGCTAAAGAGTCCCCCATTTCTCTAAAGCTTTGGCTCCAGTGAAAACCTTTTGCAAAGCTTAGGACTGTGCATCTAAAGCTCTAACAATTCCTGATCAAAGACGCATCTAACAAAATAAAAAAAATTCCAAAGCTGAAGTTCAGTGAAGTTACTCACTAACAGCTCTTAAAGGTTACCAGATTTCCTCGGCTGGAAATAAATAATGGTGGACCGAACTTTCAAGAATCTAGGAAAAACAGGAGCCCTTTATCTGATGGGCTCGTGGGAAAAAGGATTACTTCTGGAAAGGAAATCGGCTTCCTTTTGCTTTCGCCGCCATTTTGTTTTTGTTTCAAGTGGGGACGTAGGCGAACACAGCCCAATTTCGCGGGAAATCAAAACTTGAGATGGTTCTAAAAATAAAAAGATACGGGCAAAGGTTGACTCAAGGATATAGTCTGGATGGAGGCTCCGGGTGATGGGCTCCTGTGGCGGACGAAAATTAATGGACTTTGAGTGCGAAAAGAAAGAACTTCCCTTCATCGTTTAAAAATGAAACTTGGTCAACTTATATTTCAGGAAGGTAGGTATTGATCGGGTGAACAAAAAAAAAACTGAATTCGATCGTAGTAGCACTTTAAACGACCTGCTTACCGACAAACCGCAAAGCGGAAGTTTATTTAGATAGATACGGGTCCTGATTAATTTTAAACATTCGAGGGGTTGGGAGGATTCTCGACAGTTAGGCAAATCCCACGAAGTAATTATATTTACAGATGTCGGGTAGGAGTTTCTTCATTTTATGGTCATTGTCCTTAATAACGGATTGGAAGGGTCTATCAGTTATCTCTTGTCTTCTAGTCGATAGTGGGCATAGATCACATTTGGGCAAGGCTTTTTCATAGGACAGTTCAGGATGGATTATTTCCAATTCTCTTTTTGTATAACCTCTAGATCTTCCAAGAGGTATGAGGGTTGGCCGTTATGATAGACAGGGCACGCATACTCGGTTATAGGACCTATAAAAATACAAAAGAATTGTATCAGTTCCTTGGTGCCGAGACCAGATCGTTTTAACTGTTGCAGACAGTATAAACGTCTACGCGCTTTCTTGGTTACTTAATGAACGTGAAAATTCCATCTTAAATAGTTTGGTACATAGAGACCCAGAATCTTTGCTTGTGGAACAGTGTCTATTTGCTTCTTGTTAATCTTAAGTATGCTGATGAGAGTACTGCGGTAATACCAGTCTGTAGGGGCATGAGAGATGAAACAGAAAAGGTTCCTGACTCGTTTCTGCACTGGACAGAGATAAATAACATGAAATGTAATACTGACAATTATAAGGAAGTCTTATCATTAAGAAAGGAATCGAGGCAGTCGAGCCTTACCGTCAGTACAGAGGATCAAACAATTTAAGTAACGCACTGCACTAGGCTTGACACTACAGGATGGCTGTCAGTACTCAGCTCATGTAAGGACCAAACTATGGGAGGCGAACAAATGCTTGTTTATTTATTATCTAAAGAAGGAAGGATATACGCAAACTGAAAAAGAAAAGTTGTTTCAATTTATGCAATTCAACATTTTTAACTAAAGTAAACGCTATGAAAGACGATATATGATGGATCATGTAAATATTTTGTATCCTCTATATAGAACAATTTGATCGAAGATTTTTTTTTAAGGGTAATTCCTGCCACCCTTTGTATCATTTAGCATCAAAGGCTAAGGATACGTATCAATTACGTGCGCATTCTTCTGCCAGACAAAAATTGAATACAAAGTGATTTAATTTAAGGATTTTTTTTTCTAATAGATTAAAATTTGAGTACAATTTAGTTATATAGTTCTTAGATGGTATGAATGCATTTTATCTGTCATATTTAATTTATCGTATTATGTATTTTAACAATTGAGTAAAAACAATATTGTTATTATTATTACTATTATTATTATTATTATTATGGCAGTATAACGTAATGATGCCTCCTTAAATAAGATATTGACAAGGCGCAATCGCGTAGCTAGTCACTACCATAGCCTAAGATAATTCGTAAAATACAGAGATTCTCAAAGAATATTAAAAACAAAACAAAAAAAAAATCATGATAAAAGTTTAGCCAGTTCGTAGGTCCTGCGCAGTAAGAACTTTGAAACTCCGTGCAATGTTAAGGGTACTTGAGATGACTGCCTTTTGCATATCCAGTAAGATCTTAGCTGCCCTGACACCTAGAAGTTCTTTAATACTATCTACTATCTAGTCTCTTTCTTGATACGCCACCGAGCACATCGACGATGATGTTGTACTGTGCAATCTTATAGTGTGGGTTCTGCTAACGGATCTCCCATCTGAGCGGTGCGTACTTTGAGGTTTTCTCTTCTTCTTTCTGTTTCCTGTTTGCCATCCACGGGCAACTCATCTCTAATAGTAGCACCTTCTTCTTCTGCTTATCCATAACCCTTGCATCAATCCGATCTGCTCTTACTTCCGTCTTCTCTGCATACACTGGCACATCCAAGAAGGCGCGGGCTCGATCATTCTTGTACTCTGGTTTTGGTGTTTCAGGCGAACACCAAGATGGCGCACTCTCTATTAATCCCATATCACAGAGCAGATCGAAGAAAAGGACTTTAAGGGCTGCGTCGTGCCTGGTCTTGTACTTGCTCTGCGCTAGTATGCTACATCCACTCAAAACATGAGGGACGCTCTCCATAGCTTTTCCGCACATACGACACTTGACGTCTGTATTATTGCTTGTCTTTGTCTTGTTCTGTGTTTATTATTATTATTATTATTATTATTATTATTATTATTATTTTGACGTTGTAAATGTACCAAAAAAATTTACAATCAAATAAAACATTTCTTCTTCAAACTTTTACAACAATTCTATCAATTATTACTTTACATGGGAAATGGACCGCTTGTTTCCTTTTTTTGCTTAAAAAAACATTAAAAACTTAAATAAAATTCAAAAGCTAATAAGCTAATTAATCTAAAAGCAGCTAAAACTATCTAGAAAAGCAAAGGGGAAATGGCAAAACTAAAACCCTATATACAAGGCTGCTAAGAAACACTAAACCATGTCAATGGCTCCTTATTCGGCAGCTGCGATTTCAGTTGTCATCGCTGCGAATTATTACTAATACTATTGTGAATACGTTGATTCTTGGAGGGTGTAAAAATCTCCAGTTGACAGGGCGCAAGTTTTAGATGGCAGGTTGCAGGTTACAGTTAAATTTCGCATACCATTCTTGGAAGTGTATGGTCCGACCGGGACGTGGAGAAATGAGCAACCATGGACTTTTAGGGAACAGTAACTGAACGGGCCTCTTGTGGCTATATATGCTATGGATGATGAATTGAATTAACTGGTGACATTCCTTATACGTAATATTAATTTTACACAGTTAAATGCAGCAAACATATCTCGATTAAATGACCTAGGCCGCTCTCTAGAAAACTAAGTAACACATACCGTCCTTGCAGCAGTCTTTTGCGTGACAAAGGCCTTGTGATGCAATAATTTGTTTTTATATCAAAATAGGTCTTTTCCTATTAAGTGCAAATAATGTTTTCGCCTCTACAAAATTCTGTAAGGGAGCATTCATAATTTACCTATAGCGGAGGCTATGATGACTATAAGGGGGGGTTACTACTATGATTTAAGGGGGGCTTGGGTAAATTTCCAGCAAAAATGACTTCAAGTAAAGGGGGGCCAGCCCCTTTTTTTCTGAAAAGAAAAGGAAATGAAAATATGCTTTTGGACACTTATAACTTCTGTCTTTTATTTCATTTCTGCAAGATGTTGATACAAACTTGAGTATGAAACTTGGAGCATGACGCTCAGTTCCTGTGCTACAAGGTCTCTTTGCGAGTGGCTCAAACTCATTCTCGTCACCCTCCTCACTCTCGCTCTCCTCACTCTCAGCACGCGCGCCTAGAGTTAAAGTATGACTTGCTAGATTATACAACATGGCCAGTTGTTATGCAGTGGTTCAATGCTTTAACCGCCGTAGGCGCCCTCATGACAGATAGATTTTACTCTGTCTAATCCCAGACGATTTTACTCGTCTAAGGGGAACCCCTTGAAAGTGAAAGGGTTAACAACGTCAAAGACTATTGCCCCATTAACGATTTAACTGCAGTAGACGCCCTCATGACACTTAAAGATTTTAATCTGTCTAATGCCAAACGATTTTACTCGTCAATGGGGAGCCCCTTGAAAGTGAGAGGGTTAATAAAGATCAAACAGATCTTGATTTAAAAACACTGCACTAACAACTGACCATGATCTATCACATCATTAGCCTCTAAATCTGCTTGAATCAAATTTATAAGGAATGTATGTTCAGTGCAACTAAAGACTACTTTTCCTCCAGTACCATCTCAGATAGTTAAATTTATTATCAGCCAATCGTTTAATCAGCTTTCTCAAGAATGTCCAAAATAGAAGAGTTTTGAATTAAAAATGCGTAGAGATTTAATTGTACTGAACATTATATTTTCAAAAATTGACATCTTGAAATGTCACCATTTCATAAGTGCAAGTTGTTACTGATTTACTATATGTTCATTACTAATCACGTTCAATATATCTGTTACAAGACTTATATATAACTAAGGGTGAGTTTGGCATGTTGTACTTATATGCTGGAGGGGGGCTATGATTCATTTTGTACAGAACATTATATTTTCATAAATTGACATCTTGAAATGTCACCATTTCATAAGTGCAAGTTGTTACTGATTTACTATATGTTCATTACTAATCACGTTCAATATATCTGTTACAAGACTTATATATAACTAAGGGTGAGTTTGGCATGTTGTACTTATATGCTGGAGGGGGGCTATGATTCATTTTGTACAGAACATTATATTTTCATAAATTGACATCTTGAAATGTCACCATTTCATAAGTGCAAGTTGTTACTGATTTACTATATGTTCATTACTAATCACGTTCAATATATCTGTTACAAGACTTATATATAACTAAGGGTGAGTTTGGCATGTTGTACTTATATGCTGGAGGGGGGCTATGATTCATTTTGTACAGAACATTATATTTTCATAAATTGACATCTTGAAATGTCACCATTTCATAAGTGCAAGTTGTTACTGATTTACTATATGTTCATTACTAATCACGTTCAATATATCTGTTACAAGACTTATATATAACTAAGGGTGAGTTTGGCATGTTGTACTTATATGCTGGAGGGGGGCTATGATTCATTTTGTACAGAACATTATATTTTCATAAATTGACATCTTGAAATGTCACCATTTCATAAGTGCAAGTTGTTACTGACTTACTATATGTTCATTACTAATCACGTTCAATATATCTGTTACAAGACTTATATATAACTAAGGGTGAGTTTGGCATGTTGTACTTATATGCTGGAGGGGGGGCTATGATTCATTTTGTACTGAACATTACATTTTCATACATTGACATCTTGAATTGTCACCATTTCAAAAGTGCGAGTTGTTACTGATTTACTATATGTTAATTACTAATAACGTTCAATATACCTGTTACAAGACTTGTATATAGCTAAGGGTGAGTTTTGCATGTTGAATGTGCTGGAGGGGGGGCTATGTTTCCTGTGATAAATCAATATCTCTTGAGGAGGGGTCAGAAAATACCCCTAAGATGGAGGGCTTCCAAGAAATGTGAGGAAAAATAAGGAAATCATCATAGCCCACCCTCTAGAAAAATTATGAATGCTCCTTAATGGTCCCATCAGCATCCTTTTGGAACACATGACTCAGTATCCTTTGTACAACTTACGCAATAATGGAGCAACCATTAAGTTAAGCTACTATTGTAATGGATTCCCACATCCATAACGTCAGGACATATTCTACAGTATATTCCTACAACAATTAAAGAAGAAAAACAAAGCAAAATCATCAACCAGGTTATGTTAGGAAACGGGAGCCCAACCTTTTGAGAAATTTAGATCACATAAATATTAGTATCTTTTAGCTAGTCTCTTGATCCCCTGATTTCAATCCTATTGATAATGTCATCCCTTCCATGGATTTTAATAAGAAATATTTCTTTTATACCGAAGTTAAAGTAACTCGAACATCGTAAGTTCGTAGTGTTAGT